>JAAMXY010001363.1:0-11282 GCA_019677205.1 Pinguiococcus pyrenoidosus
GCGGAAGTTCTCACCGTCGTCGGCGCGGAGCAGAACTACACCCTTCCCTTCTCGGCGAGTGCCGCCTTCGTGCCGCTGTTCCGAAAGTTCGAGACAGACCGCCAGGCGCTCGGGATCAGCTCGTACGGGATCAGCGTGACCACGCTGGAGGAGGTCTTCATCCGCGTCGGAAAGGGCGAGCACGATCGGCCCGGGCAGCGGCGGCACGTCCCGCACGGCCAGTCCATGCAGGTCGAGGGAGAAAGCAAGGATGGACGTGGAGACGACGACGCGCAGGAAGCTTCGGGGCTACTGCATGTCAAAGAGAAGGCCTCCTTTGATCAGACCGGGGACGGGTTCTATCTGAACGATGAGGGACGGGGGGCCGAAAGCGAGATCTTCTGGACCCACTTTCGCGCCCTCCTCCAGAAGCGCTTCATCTATGCCAAGAGGGATCGCAAAGCGATCCTCTTCCAGCTGGTGATACCTTCGGTTCTCACCCTCTTCGGCCTGGTCTTGCTGACCTTCCGACCCCCTCTCGGCGGCGGCTCCAGAGTGCTGTACGCATCCATGTTCAACAAGGAAAAGGAAGCTGGCCACCGAAACTTCGTGCCATTCCAGCCCGGCCAGACGGCGTTCGGGGAGGAGATCATGCAGCAGTTTGACCTGAGTTCGGACCATCCAGTGGGCGTGTATGGACAGGCTGTGGAAGTCACGGCGGCGGGGGACCAATTCGACGGATGCGCGCAGGGACCGGAGCCTCTTGTGGACATGAGCAACTTTGTTTTGGAGACCCTGGGAGCTCCGGAGGAGCACGGCTCGAGTCGGTACATGTCGATCATCATCTCGGACGAGGCCAACAGATCAAGCAGCCTGGCGTATCACGCAATGGCGAACGCGACGGGCCTTCACGCACATCCGGTCGCGCTCAATCTCGTGGATGAGGCTGCCCTCAAGGTGCTCACGGGGAACCAGGACGCCAAGATTACCGTCACCACGGAACCGCTGCCGCAGACCAACAACGAGCAGCACATCTCGGCCATGGAGGACGCTTTCACCGCCGCGACCATGATCGTGATTGCGTTTTGCTTCCTGCCTGCGTCCTACGCAATCTTCGTTGTGAAGGAGCGGGAGGTGAAGGCGAAGCACCAGCAGATCATCAGCGGCGTGTCCATCTACGCGTACTGGCTGTCGACGTTCACTTGGGATGCGGTGAGCTACCTCCTACCCGCCGGCCTGAGCATCGCCCAGGTGTACGCCTTTCAGATCGACAACTACACGAAGAACACGGGCGCCGCGGCGACGGCCGTCATCTTCCTGCTCTACGGCCCGGCGTCCGCGGCGTTTACGTACATGCTGAGCTATGCCTTCAAGTCGCACAGCAGTGCGCAGAACGTGGTGCTGTTCTTCAACTTCATCACGGGGCTCTGCTTGATGATCACGAGCTTCGTGCTGAACCTGCTGGAGTCGACGCAGGCGATCAACTACTACCTCAAGTACGTCTTTCGGATCTTCCCGATTTTCTGCCTTGGTGACGGCTTGGCGCAGCTCGCCGTCTGTGACGAAGGCAAGGATTGCTACGTCGTCACGAAGGAGGGCTACGAGCTCGGCAAAATGGCGGGGCCGTTCCACCTGGATGTCGTGGGTACGAACGTCGTGTATCTCATGGTCGAGATCGTCGTGTACCTCGCCATCACGCTCGGTATCGAGTACTCGCTGCAGTTCCCGATGATTCTCAGGTTCTGGCAGCGCACGCGAGACCCGCAAGACCCGCGCGGCCTGTACGAAGACGAAGACGTCGCGGCCGAGGCCAACCGCGTGCTCGATGGCGGTGCCGACGGAGACGTGGTGTGCCTCCGACAGCTTCGTAAGGTGTTTCCCACGCCGGTCGGGCCGAAGGTGGCAGTGCGGAAGCTCAGCTTCGGGATTCCGCGCGGAGAGTGCTTCGGGTTCCTGGGAATCAACGGTGCGGGAAAGTCCACCACGCTGAGCATTCTGTCGGGCGAGTTTCCTCCGACGTCGGGGACAGCGTACATCGCAGGCTTTGACATCCAGCACAACCAGGGGAAGATCCGGCGGAGAATCGGCTACTGCCCTCAGTTCGATGCCCTTCTCGAGCTCCTCACCGTGCGGGAGCACCTCGAGCTCTACGCTCGGATCAAGGGCGTTCCGGAGGGCGATCTGATGGAGCGGGTCGTCCAGGGCAAGCTGAAGCAGATGGACCTCAACGCCTTTGCCGACAAGGCGGCCGGGTCTCTTTCCGGTGGCAACAAGCGGAAGCTGAGCGTCGCGATCGCGATGATCGGAGGCCCAAGCATCGTGTTCTTGGACGAGCCCAGCACGGGCATGGACCCCGTGGCGCGCCGCTTCATGTGGGACGTGATCAGCAACCTGTCCACGCGCGGCGGCAAATGCAGCGTCATTCTCACCACGCATTCCATGGAGGAAGCAGAAGCGCTGTGCACCCGGATCGGCATCATGGTGAATGGAGGCTTCAAGTGCCTGGGCGGCGCGCAGCGCTTGAAGGAGCGCTTTGGCGGTGGATACGACGTGGACATCAAGTTCTCACTCTTCGAGAGGTCCGAGGTGGAAGCCGGTTGCCGCCTGCTGCGGGAGGCCGGTCTCCTGACCTACCCGGTCAGCGACGAGGACTTTGGGAGGGTGGTGGACATTCGCGCCTCGCTCCTGCACCTCGCCGAGTCTCAGGACTTGGAGACGGGCAAGGCGTCGGGCGAGAATGTCGACTTGGCGATGGACCAGATTGACCCCGTTGGACGCGGCGCAGAGATTTCTGTTCTGCTGCAGAGCGAAGGTGCCATTGACGCCGCCGCTCTTGTTCAGTTTTGGATGGCCGAGCAGCGCCTCGCCATGATGTTTGCGTTTCTCTCGAATGGCTTCCCCATGTGGAAGCTCGTGGAGACGAAGACGATTTTCAGCCACCGCTTCCGGATCCAGACCGGGAACGGCCTTGCCGACACCTTCGACCGCTTTGAAGACGCGAAGGTCCGGCTCTGTATTGAGGAGTATTCGATCGGACAGGTCTCTCTGGAGGCCATATTCAACGCCTTTGCGGCGTCCAGCGACAACCCTGAGAACGCGAGCGCAGCGGGATAGAGACCCATGGCATCGAGTTGCACCGGAGCTATGCCGAACTGAACTTACGACGGATGATAGATTTGTTAGACAGCCCGCGAGATAGGAAGCGAATCAGGCGAGACTGACTGCTACTTTTTGATTCACGGCTGCAGCTTCCACCGGGACGTCCACATCAAACACACCGAAGCACGAACACACAACAACGTGTGGTGCTCACTCGTCCGCGCGGCGTAGCCGCAACGACCGACGAGATGGAGTTCCATTCACATTGACGATGGCCGTTCCGAGTCCGGCCGAGGCCGTGACCTGCGCCGCCTTCGTCGGCGTGCTGCCCCGTGGAGCAGGCGAAGCGGTCGCCTCATTCTGAGCCGAGGCGGGCGCCGCTTGATTCTCCTTCTCTTCCGGCCGCGCGCTTGCCCCCAGCGGAGACACGACCTCGTCAGCTCCCGCCTTGGCTTTGGAGATGCTCACGCGCCTCGCTTTGCCCCGCAGCATGGTTGGAGTGGTGAGCGTCCGCAGCGGCGTGTTCTGGCCACTTCGCTTCGGCGGCGTGCCAAGCCACTGCTTCGACTTCGCAGCCCTGGGGGAGTCGAAGGAGATGCTGCGCATCATGTCGGCGAGACGCAGTCCTTCTGGACATTCTTCCGCAGGCTCTGTTCGATTCCACGCAAACGGGTCTCTCGCGTCCGGCTGCTGCTGCTGCTGCTGCTCCTTCCTCGTGTTCTTCTTCTTGGTGCTGGAGGGTGGCGGCAGGTCCCGGAGCATCTCGTCCAGACTTTGCAGCGCTTCGCGCTCCCGCTTGGCCTCAAAGTCCTGCGCAGCTGCCCGAAGGATCTGCAGCTGCCGCGCCCTGCTGTCGGGGCACTTGATCATCGAAAGCGCCAGGTCTCCCTGGCTGAAGATGTCCCGCACCACTTCCGGAGGGCTGCCTGCCAGCGTCTCGACCCGACTGCGGCAGATCCAGAACAGCGCCAGCTCCGTAGCAAAAGTCGCCGCAGCGGCGTTGGCCAAGTCATCCAGCGACGCCTTCGCGGCGTTGAGATGGCCGAGATCCATGAGCATCTGGGCCTCCTGGATGAACCGAAGGCAGCGACTCTCTTCGTCTGAGGCGATCACCTCCACTTTGGCCTCTTGCTTGACCTTAGCAAAAGCTGCGGCTTCCACGACGTCATCCTGCATGTCGACATCTCCGCGCACTTCCTCGCCTTTCTCGTGGAAAACACTGGCCACCGGCGCGTGCGCGTTGTGCGCCAGTTTGGACGAGCTGCTTTGGATGCGCTGCTTCAGCTTCTTGATGGGCGTCATGGCCTCGTACTGCCTCCGCGAACTCGTGGCAGCCAGGGACGCCAAGGACGAGGACGTCATCCAGCCCAACTGGCGGCTTCGCGGCGTCTCGTCCGAAAGCAGCGCATGGGCGTCGCTGTGAGAGCTTTGGGAGTTCAGCCAGCGCTCCAGGCGCTTCACGCGCTCGACCGGAAGCATCTTTTCTCTTGATGAAGCGTGGGCTTCTTCGCGTAAGAGTTTAAAGAAAAGCTGACGCAAGGTCGAGGAAAGAGAGAGCGGTGGCGCCGTAACAATGGCTTAACCAAAGCGGTGGGAGAGCGGCGCAACCGGGAGGTCCGAAAATGGCGCGAGTTTTTCAACGGTTCTTTCCATTTGGAAATTGGCGGAATACAGCACACCCATTGGTCCATAGCATATTTTGAAAATATTGAAATCTAGCTGTGGTCCTATCTTCATCCCTGGGATTCTGGGATTCTGGGATTTCTGGGATTTCTGGGATTTCTGGGATTTCTGGGATTTCTGGGATTTCTGGTTTCTGGGTCTTCTGGTTTCTGGGTCTTCTGGTTTGTGCGCCGATCGGAGGGTCGGAGGCTGAGATGCCTGGACCCACCCACTTCCAGACGCTCTTGGGAAGCTGGGCTGAGGCTCACCAACTCAGACAGGCTTTGCTACTGGGGGTCTGGAATCCATGCCATGGCTGGCTGGCAGGGGATGCTCGCCTTCCTTTCGCTCGCTCGTCTATCCGGGAAGTCAGCAGGTCCCTGCGTGGCGCCTCTCGTTTTGGCAAGCTCGCAGACTCGATCGAGCATAAAGAAGCTCGGCGAAGATGGGCGTAACGGACGCGTCCGGCGCCTCGAAGGAACAATCCAGGACTGGATCTTATGGCGTTAGCAGTTTGTGGATGGATTTCATATCAAGGCCGTTTTTACGATAGTCTACCATATCATATTCAATTCTATGAGCAAACGCAGCGTGTTCCCGCAAGCGAATTCTGTGAGGTTTGCGTTCTGTTGATTGGCGGCGGGAGCTCAAGAGCAGCTCCGATTGGACGTTTCCCTCGGGCCGAGGCCGCAGCGGATTTTGAACAGCAGAAACTCGGTGGCCGTCCCAGAGATTACTGAAACGCCTGCACAGCATCCTAGGCGGGCTGACTTGCTGGGCCGTCTGGGGCGCCAGGCCGGGAAATCTCGGCCGCTTTCTTTGCGCGCACACAGCGCCGCTCTCAGGCCCGCGCCGGTCGCTTCGCTCGTCAGCTGATGGACGGCTCCGGCTTGTACCTGGGAGAGATCCTCCCCGGGGCGTCGCATCCACTAGGCGACGCAGGCCAAGGTAACTGCCTTCCGCCGCCGCTCCGGACTCGTGGACGAGAGAAGTCCATGGCGCCAGAAATGCGCGTGGACCGGACGCCACAGTCGGTGAAAGGGGACTGAAGCGCGCGTTTGAGATGGCGGGGCATGCACAGACGCGGAGAGATGGGGCGTGAGAGCGCTGTGGCGCTCAAAGGACCTTCGGTTGCCGCGAAACTGCGCGTAGAAGCGCAGAACTCGGCCCGGGTGGAATGAAGCTGACCACTCTTGAGATGCCCCGCGCCCAGCTTTCTCTGTGAGGAGATTGGCCGAGCCGGACATGCTAACTTTGCGCCGCTGTTGCGCTCTGCCCAGGCTCCTACACGGGATCCATGTCGCCGCTGCCGATCGGCTCGTTGGGAGGTCTCCGAGGTGTGGAGGACATGGGCGGGATTTCGATCACAGATCACTACAGGTGCGGCTTCAGCCCGGAGAGTGGAAACGAGCTGAGCAGGAGCCGCGGTGACGACCTCCAGGCTTCGGCGGCGACGTGCGAGGCATCGGGCGGGTGGAGAAGCAACACCACCGGACCTTATGCAGCTCACCTAATCAGCCTGCCCCATGTCCTAGGCTGGGATTGCACACCTCGCCGCAGCACACTCCCGTGGCGCCGCCAGGGATTGGCAGCGCTTTAGACGGGTCGGGTGGCGTCGTGGCGGTCACGCGATCCATCTCGCCGCAGCCACCGCCCATCTCGGGCTTTCATTCTGTCCTCGATGCGGAAACCACTCCTCCGCCGCCGCCGCAGTTGGCCCAGGGGAATTCGCTTGACGCGGTACGTCTCTCCGTCCTTGCGACGAGGCGGACCACAGAACACCTCAGCTTGGCATCTGATGTGTGCTGGCCTCTGCAGATTTTGGGCCCTTTTCCCTGCGTTCGCATGCGCGGCATCCCGTACGAAGCGACGATGCAGGACATCGTGACCTTCTTTCGCCGCGACAACAGGGACGGGGGCATCGTGGATGTGGTCTTGCCGACACATCCTTCGGGGAAGGCCTCGGGGGAGGCGTTCGTTCTCTTTGCGAATCGAGCGGATACTGAGGTGCGTCTTCTCGCAGCTTCTTCCTCGAAGCCTGCCGGTGGCTTTGCCTTTACCTGTGAGGCTCCCGTTGTCTTGTCTTCTCCCTGCTCCTGCCGTCCATCAACGCCTGTAATCCTGATCCGACGCAGAGGGCATTGGCGATGGATCGTCAGAAATTGGGTCGTCGGTATATCGAGATTTTTCAAGCACCGCGGGATATCTACTACGGCGCCATCGGCAGGATGCTGGACACAGACTCCGGCGTGAAGACTGGGATGGCCACAGGTAGGGGCTTTGATCTCACGACGTCTCCGCTTTCGCAAAAATGCTCTCATGCCAGAGATGCGTCGTCGGAACGTAGGATCCTTCATGACGCCACCACCAGTGGCGGCCTTGAGCCACGACGGACCGGGGCCTCTCGTCCCCGTGGCTAGTCCCGCTCTCCGCTCTGACAGTCAGGTACGATGCGAGCGCTCTTTTGTTTTCTCAATCCATCTCTCTATCTTTCCACCCTTGACGGTGCGCCCGTCGCTCAACTCGCCTCCTGGTCGTTCTAGGGCCGACGGGGCGGCAGGGATCTTCCTAGCTACGGCGCCAAGGCCGGCAGCAATTCCGCTCGGGCTTCCCCTGGAGATCGCGGAAATCCGATCAGGCGCTCCTCGGGAACACCGTAAGTCCTTCCTCCCTCATGGGTGTCGCACATTGGCCTTTTTTGCGTCTACGTTGTGCGCAGCCCGTGGGCTTCGCCTCGCTAACCCGGCGCTGGCCACAGGGTGTTGCGGATGCGCGGCCTGCCGTTCTCGGCGACACGACAGGACGTCCTCAACTTCTTCGGGGGCCTCGAGGTGATCGAGGATAGCATCAAATTTGCCACGCGCAGCGACGGTCGGGTGACGGGAGAGGCCTACGTGGAGTTTGATAGTGGGGCGACCGCGACAGAGGCGCTGAAGAGGGATCGCGGTATGATGGGATCTCGCTACGTTGAACTCTTCCAGAGCTCGCGGCAAGAGGCCGCCGGCAAGAAGGGCGTGCATTGATAGTAGCTTTAGGGTGCAATACTGCATAAAAGCACACCAGGACGGGCGTGTGTACATATCGGCGGATGCGAGCCTTTCGACATCGGTGACGCGGGCGCTTCCTCTTGTCTCGGTCCAGTTAAATAGTTGGACTTGGGAAGTTAGGAACCGCCGCTTGGAATCAAATTTTGCAGCAATCGAGCAGACCTAGGCCGGTTGTGTCGAGGCCTTGTCGAGGGATTACCGAAGGAGAGAAGCTTCCTCGATGACCTCTGGAGCTGTACGTGTATTTGGCGGCGTATGGTACAGGTCGCGCTGACGCCATCGCGAGGCGCGCAACGTTCAAGACAATCAAACTCTTTACTTTCTACTCTGCTTGATCAGCCATTCCAGCACGCCTTCGATGTTGATCGACTTCAAAGCCGAGATGCTCATGACCTGGGCAACGGCGTGCAAGAGGGGCCAAAGAGTGAGAGCCGCATCCCATACACATCCACGCGAAACTCCGTCGCTCTGGCAACCGATGACGTACCACCCACGGGTTATCTACAATATAGTCCAGGTTCAGCTCTCGGATGATCTGCTCCTCGGTCAAGTGGGGATCCAAGTCGATCTTGTTGGCGACCACCTGTGTGATGCGACGCAAGGAGGCGGGAGAGACGTGTGAGAGGAGGAAGACGCGGGAGAGTTCACTCGGATTCTCTCCGTGGCCACGCTTCCTCGTTTGGCTTTACCAGCAGCGGGGTCGTCGCGAGGTCCCGGTCCTCTAGCAACCGGTGGAGCTCTCTCCTGCTGGAATCGATGACCTGCGGGGACATGACACCCCCGAACGACCAGAGAAGCCAAAGAGAAAGGAAAAGGAAGGACAACAGCAAAAACAACATCAAAAACCAAAATGAAAGCAAAAAGATTAGAGATCAGTCACCCAGGAAAAGGACGAAGAAGTCAGCACAATCAGGTGTCCACTAACCTCCGGATCCGCCGCGGCATCCACCACATAAACGATGACGTCGCACCCCCTGGCATGGCACAGATGCGTCAGACTAGCAATGGTGGCGATCGGTGGCAGGGGAAGCACGCAGTATAGAGTACACACGCCAAACAGGCACAAATGAAACAAACGAAGCAACGCGAAAATCATCGCGGAAAACAGATGTGTACAGGTGCATCTAGGCGTCTATACCTGGAGAAGCGTCCCCACTCCGGCCGAAGCGAAGCGCCACCTCCGATATCCCAGCACTTCAGCTGCACGCCACCTCTTCGCACGGCCTTGACATTCATGCCGACCGTCGGCACTGTGTCCACTTGCGCGCCGCCTGAGGGCCAAGAGGCCCGAGGAGAACAGAACATTCGCTAAGGACGTGCGACTGGATCTGTCCACGCCTGCACTCTGGCGCCACTCCAGAAGCGCACAGGGATTCAAGACGGGATAGACGGAGTTCAAACGGATCTCACCGGAGATGCGGTACAGAAGAGTGGTCTTTCCCGCGTTCTCGATGCCAACCAGCGCGACGTCGAGCTTCCTCGAGTACAAAAGCGACAGAAGCTTGCCGAACACGGCGCCCATCGTGGCCGGACTGCCTGGCGAAGCCGCCGCTCGGGAAGCCGGGCGATAAAAAGGCTTTGCTAAAGCTTCGATAGGGACACTTTGCGCTTCTGGGCGGGAGACGGCGCTGAGTCGCGGAACCACAAGCCGCGAAAAGAGGTACAGTTCTTTATCTACCAATATTAAAGCATGTATAGATTTCCTAGAAAAACAATTCTCGTAAAGTATTCTCAAACCTTGACACAAATGAAACATTTGTGAAACTTCCTTTTCCTAACTTTGGCATCCTTTGGAAGCATCAGCTGACGGAACAGATCACTTTCCCGCCATTTTCGCTTGAAAACCAGAATCTACAGTACGTCCGACACGCATCTGCGCCGGATGGACATGGAAGCGTTTGCGCCAGGCTTTGGCATTTCGCACCAAAGGACGAGCCCGCATCGGCGAATCGCAGCACCATCCCCGGAATGCTCTCCTCCAAGCTCGTCAGCGCCAGAGCGCGCTTGGCGCATCATCGAAGCAACGCAGAAGAGCGCAGCAAAGAGTGTCTTGCGCTTTTGGCAGACTTGAGCGCCGCGAGCTCAGCGACGACTTTGGGCGAGTTGCCCTTTGCGAGCCAGCCAGACGCTTCCCAACGCGAGGAAGCTGGCGAGAGAACACAGATTCTGAGGGATTTTGACCAGAGCATGGATCGCATTGGCGACCTCTTGTTGGAGCGTGAATCCTTTGCGCAACAGTTGGCGGAAGAGAAGCAGAGCAACGAGACTCTGACCGAGCGGAATCGAGCGCTCGAGACCAGACTTGAGAACATCACCGCTACGATGCAAACCACCGCGCAGAGGCATGAAGAGCTCGCCGGACTCCTGGAGACGCTTCGGAAATGCCAAGCGGAGAAGCGGGGGTTCCAAGATCGCATCCAGGAACTCGAAAGCGAGATCAAGGAATCCACCTTCCACGCCAAAGCAGCGAGAGATCTGCGCCTCAAGCTCGAGAAAGAGATTCAGACCGAGAGAGCGCGCGTTGCCGAACTAGAGAAGATCACCAAGTCACGGTAAACACAAATGTCCCCTTGGTCTCGTCTAAGTTTTTGTTATCTCTGTGGTCGCTTCTGCGCTTGCGTGCTAGCGTGCTTGCGTGCTAGCGTGCTTGCGTGCTAGCGTGCTTGCGTGCTAGCGTGCTTGCCTCTCTACTTGGACGCCTTCTTCCGTGGACGATGCCGAAGGGATCTCGACGTGACCTGCGTCGCCGCGCCAAAGCGACGATCCACCAGCCGGTTGAAGCCATCGCAGCGGTAGTCCGAGCTGTCCGTGCAAAACCTTTGGACGGCCGCTTCCCACCGAGCGTTCGTGGTGCTGCCTCGGAAGAACTTGTCCACCGTGCGCTGTCCGTACAGCTCGACGAGTTCCCAGTTCTTGTGCGGTCGGAGCGAAGGCCTGCAGCCGGTGTTCCACAGGCGCATCAGCTCCGACCTGTCCACCGGGTTGCTTGACGACTTGGATATGGGCTTCTTCAGTCTCTCAGACACCCAGTACTCCATGGGGATGCCCTGGCGCGGCGCTGGCTGGCAGTCCGGGTGCCACTCCTCGTGCAGGCGGTTGTAGCCCCAGGTGTACGTCTCCTTGAAGGTCTTTCCTGCGGGCATGCAGTCGACGGCGTTCGCTGCGGGATGCATCGCGATCCAGTGCTCCGCAGCATATCTCCCTCGACCTGTGTTGCAGGAGGCGCATCTCGCTCAGCGTGCGAAGGACTTGAAATACCCTGCGGAGAGCGCTATCTCGGAAGGAGCGTACCGTAGTCGGTCTCGCCGCACATGTCATCCAGCGACATGGTGGACACCGGCGGCTTAAGGCGGAACTCCAGCGGACTGACCAGCTTCTTGACGTAGTCGCACCGCGCCCAGAAGAAGTTGGACGGGAAGTGGAAGTGCGGTGTGGGCGAGAAGCGCAAGCCGCAGAGGTTGTAGCCCTTGTCGAAGTGGCGCAGGCAGTCGTCGG
>JAAMXY010001365.1:7004-27736 GCA_019677205.1 Pinguiococcus pyrenoidosus
CGAACCCGGTGCTCGCCCCAGCTGCCGCGTCGCTGCAAGCGCCTTTGCTCTCGGTAGACGTTTCGTCCTCTTCCTCGCCATTAGTGCTTTCAAGTCCCAGTCGTGGACGCTTCCGATGCTTGAGCAATTTGTCGACGTCGACAAGCACATCGGCCATGCTGCTGTCGGCGGCGCCATGGGCAAATCGCTCCCGCTCGCAGTATGCGACAACCTGACCGCTGGGCAGCGTCGTCTTCCGAAACGGACACTCGTGCTCCAGGTGCCTTGGCATCTGAGATACCGGAAAGCTTCCGCAGGTCCACACATTGTCGCGCCCGAGGACCTCGAAGGTCAGATCACAGAGCTTCTTCGTCACAGTTCCCTTCCGTAGGACCAGCGTGAACTCTTCCGTCGCGGCGGAGAAGCCAATGACCTTTGCGGTCTCTGGGCTTCCGCCCTTGCCGTGCCGCACACGAAGGCGCTTTCCAACAAACTCCAGGCGACATCTTTGGCGTCGATTGGGACAGACGCCTCTCTCGCTATGAATGTGCGCGGCCACTTGCTTCGCCTTCAGGTTCGCGATCCCGCATTCGTAAGGGCACTCGACAATCCGCTCTTCGCATTCCTGAGACGTGTGGTTGTCCATGTCCTTGGCGCGCAGCAGCCTGCCACAGGACAAGGGGCAAGCCAGCGTCCGGAAGCCGCAGAGGAAGCGCTCGTGAAGGTCCCGCTTGTCCTCCGGCCCGATGCGCTGGCCACAGGCTTCCCACATGCACTCCTGAACGCAGACATTCTCCTCATGAGCCGCCACCTGGCAGTACGGAAAGACCTGCCCACACGACACGCGGCACTTCACAGGGCGCATTGGACACAGAGAAGTCCGATGAAGCGATCGCCTGGCCGCGGGAACCTGCTGTCCGCAGTATCGACATCGAACTCGCCTCTCCGGGCAGAACCTCCTCTCGTGCAGCTCTCGCGTGCAGAAGGTCAGCTGGGCACCGCAGTTGTTGCGGCACGCGACTGGGCGGAACTTGCAGACGTGGTACTTGTGCTTCTCGAGCTCCCGAGCTTTCAGGGCCGCCACGCAGCCCAGGTGGAAGTTCGGGCAAGGCAGACAGCGGTCCGGGCAGGAATGCTGCCTGTGCTCTTCCAGGTCACAGGGCCTTAGGAAGGCGCCGCAGAGATCGCAAATCGCCCTCTGCAGCGGCTCTGCTTCCTTCCTTCTTCTGGGCAGTGCCTCGCCCAGGTCCTCCTGCGGTTCCCTCCCCATCGCCTCCTCGATCTCTTCGGAGGAAGAACCGCCCTGCCAATGCTCTCAGCTGCGCAGATGCCCAGGAGAGCATGCGGGCGCAATGCGAGAGTCGATAGGGGGCGGAAGGAGCAGCAGCGCAATGCGAAATGGAGAGATTCATCAGCGTTAAGGTGGAGCGATGAGGGCCCCGGACCAGACTCTGGAGGGCCCGGACCAAGAACAAACAGGCTGTGACGGAAGGATCCATTCATTCATCGAGATGAAGCCGCCCGGGTCTGTAGATTCAGAATTGATAGTGTCGAATACAGGAACCCGGCATATTATATTTTGCATAAATATTCAAAATATTTTAAGTTTTGTAATACAGCTATGACAGAACAGAGTATCGCCGGAAGTGAATGAAAGGAAAGAGAAACATCGCCACGTCGCGGCTGACGTTCGGAACAGCATCGAGCCAGCCGTCTGAGCTTCACTGCGCCACAGCGGATCACGTCAGGATGTTCCAAGCTATCTTCGCTCTTGCGCTTCTCGCGGCCCCCGCCGCCGCCTTCCGGGCGCCGGCGCGCCAGATGCGTGGCCGGGTGACGCCTCGCATGGAGACCTTCAATTTTCTGCCAGGGGAGGATCCGGTACGGACGCCGCACCTGTGGCACCGATGACTGTTTTGGGGGTCATGGTGAACTTCAGAGGGGTTGCTGTGGTGTTGGTGACAAGTTGGCAGCGCTTTATGCGTGTCTTAGAGGCTTTTTGCCGTCGCGAAGAAAGAAGATCCTTTTGGACGCCGCCGTACAAGGATCTTCAAGAAGTGTCTGCAGTCGCTCGCGGGCAACACCGCCTCGGCCACCGGATTGCCAGTGCGCAGAGGGATGGGAGATGAGTCCGTATGGGGGACGGCGCCCTCGAAAGCGCCACTGCGACGCTCGCACGGACGTTTCGAGAAGGAAAATGCGAGCTGCTCGTGCGTGGTGGCGAGTTCGGGATCTGCTGCAGTGGTCCTGTCGCTGAAGTGCGGTAGCTGATGCATTCGTGGTCTCGCTGCCCTCAGGTGAAGAACACCGACCCGAAGATCCTGGGCGAGGTCAACTACCGCAACTTCGTCAAGTCCCAGACCGGCGTGGACTCGCCGCTGCTGACCCGTGACTACCCGCTGCTTCAGCGTGTGAAGGAGCTTAAGCTGCTTAGTAAGACCGCGGAGAGCGGCCTCTTGTCGACCTTGGAGGCCCAGGGGGTGACTCTGTCCCAGGTTGAGAAGGCGCTGCCCCTCGCCGAGGAGCTCGGGCTGATCGATTTGCTGCTTGGCAACGGCAACTTCCTGCTGAACGGCGTGGCGCCGCTGGCCGTCGAGCCCGCTCCGATCCTTCTCCCGCTCCTCGCGAAGGCCGTGGGCGTGCCGGGAAGCCTCTACAAGGCCCTGGCGCTCGGCCTGGTTGGCCTGGAGGGATTCATCATCTACACCAACGACAGCATCGCCGTTGATGCGCTCACCGCCGTTCCCCTGCTCCTCGCCGGTGGCGTCCTCTTCACCCTAGGCAACGTGCTTGACGGGCTCAAGAGCGCATAGCTGTCCGATTTCTGCGATCGCTAGGATTGGATGTAGAGCCCGTTCTGCAGCAAGCTCCGCCATAAGAAGGTAGCTGATCGTGGGTGCTCTTTACGCCCCTTCTCGACGGACCTCGGGCTCCGTGTCCAGCGCTTGGTGAAAGAAAAACGTCTTGATACCGGGCCTCCCGTGCGAGCCTTCGAGTCCTCCTTCATCTACTTGCAGCAGTGGCTGGTCCGCTGCTGCAAAGGAGCACAACCCCTTCGGCGCCCTCGTCGCTGCGCTAGCAAGGGTCTTCCGCGCCAGCGACTTCTCTGAGCAGGACTGCAGCGGACGCCAGCACGCCCTCCTTGCTTCTCACTTCTACTGGCTCATAGTACCGGGTGGGCGCAGGCAGTCCGTGATCACTGTCTCGTCGAAGAACCACCTGGGCGATCCCAGGCTGGCCCGTCCCTTCGGCAGCCTGCTTCAGCTCGCAATGGACAACGCGTCCACAATACCTTTGGCAGATGTAACGCATCCGCGCATCCTTGCCTGGCAGGCCAATGGTCAGCGAAGGCTCGAGGCCGCTCGCTCCATTCTCGAGCCAGAGCGCCCTCTCGCCTTCCAGATAGTTGGCCGCGGAGGCGACGGCGTACAGCAGCTTGGCGCAGCGCTGATCCGCCGAGTCGTCCGACTGGAGCACCGGCGAACCCTGATCTGCGAGCGGTGCTCGGAAGCCGAAGGCGAGATCCAGGACGATGTGTGCCGGAGGGTCGTCCCCACAGGCGCCCAACGCGGCCTCGTGCAGATGGCAGAAGTACTTCGCTATCTCATCGACGTCGGAGATGTACTTCAGGCCGATCTGGTGCGCCACCTCCGAGTCGCAGTAGTGCCCTCCTACGGTCTCCACGTCATCCTCTGCAGGGACAATGGGCCGCGGTGGCCGTCGCCCGAACGCTTCGCGGTGCGCAAGGATGACGACCGAGCCGCCGGAGCTTGCCAAGGAGTACGCGTGGTCGAAGAGCAGGTCGCGGAAGCCCTCGCAGTCCGTCCCGACCAGCAACGCACTCGACAGACTCTCGTCGCCGAGGCGCTGCAACTGCGACACCCTACGCATTCGATGGCGGGAAGCGGGAGATGGCTGTGGCAGCTTCTGCGGAGTGTACAAGCGCTGAGATCTTCACGAGCAAGAGAGCAAACGACGAGACCAGGGGAAAACGCGGGAAACCAAAGTGAGAAAAGCACAAGATCGATAACTCACCCTCCCTTCCAATTTCCAATGAACTGACGCGATAGGACGCAAAGCCGGAACCAATGCTGCTGTAGCACAGTATTGGTTCGGATACGTATTGATCCGGGCATCCCATCCGGGCGTTTTCGGCAGCGTAGGGTACCCCGCATTTACCGTACGGTGTCATGCTCCGTGCTCAATCAAGTCATCGCATGCTGTGGTAAGCTCGGCTGCGGGATCGCATACATGGGATGAGCAAGGTTGTCGGAAGCCGAAAGCTGAAGCGATGGCCGCTCATGGGTTCCGTGATTGGTGGCTTCTCCGGGACGGTATGGAAACCCCGCCGGCTCCCGCTAGCCATGGTTCAGCGCAGCAAGGATGGTCCTGGTTGCAAGTTGCAGTCACCACTTCTATTCGGAAACACTATACGTGCGGCAGATATAGCCAGGGCAGAGGAACTTCGGCCCGCCTTTGCCGGCTCTGTTCCAAAGCCGCGCTCAAGTCGCGAGCGCTTGCTGCTGCTAAGAACACTCCCGAGCCGGCCTAAGCCAGGTATACAACCCCCTTCGGCTACGGCGCTCTTCCAATGCTGATCGGAACAGCGATTTTCCCGCGCGCGCTGTCCGGCGCACGCGCTTCTGCCGCCGCTCTAAGCTCTCTGTCCGCGTCGGAGAGGTGTTCTGTCCGTGGCAGTCGCGCTTTCCGGCGGCGCGACGCAGTGCGCCGCCGTAGCACAGCGTGCGCCGCGAGTGCTGCGCTCTCCAACTTTGAAGTTGAACGCCGCGCTGCAAGAGCGCGGCGCCGGCGGTGGAGCGTCGCGCGCGTGCACTTGGAGCAGAGCTGTCGACCGCTCTCCCCACGCTGTCCGCGCACGCGCGAGCTGGAAACTCGCCGCTGCGGTGCCGAGCGCGCCACGGGCTCCAACGGACGCACGAGCGGTAATCTACGGGTTTCTGCGGCCGGCACGCCCAGCAGGAGAGAGGCGCGAGAATGTGTTGAAGACGAAGAAGTTGGATCCTGCGATAGACGCGGATTGGCGACAGGCAAGCTCCACGCCGAAGCAGTTCGGTGCCCAAGTGCGTTTCCCGTGACGGACCACGGAGATGGACGCCAGCGAAGAAGCCCCCGAGGCGGACGTAGAAGCCCCCGACGCGGACGTTGAAGCCCCGCACACCAATGAAGTCCCCTCGCGAGTCCGCGCCAGAAGGTCAGTGCCTCACTTGCAAGGGACGCTAAGGGGCTCTCAGGCGTCGCGACGGCGAATCTGGAGCAAAACTGTCACGTGACTTCAGGGAGATGCCTTACCAATGCGTCTTGCCGCTGCGCAGGTCCATTAGGGGTCGCTGGTGGGAGCCGCTGCAGAGAGTGGCGCCGAGGCGCTCCAGGGACTGGAGAAGACGGAATAGCGTCGAGGCGGAGACCGTGGAGGTTGGCAGGTACGCCCGGCGTGCCTTAGCTGCTAGTCCGAAAACCAACTGCCCCAGCATCTGGCGCCCTTGCCATCGACGACTGATGCTGAGTGGCTTGTAGGGATGCGGGGCATGGTCCACACTTTGGGATGGATGCGGACGGAGAGAGGCTGGAGAACGTCTTCGTCGCAAATCCGCCGTTCCAGCAGTTTAAGGTGCGCTCGCGCGTGGCCAGACTGGACATGTGCGGCCTCGCGATAGGTACGTTGCTGGTGCAGTCGTCTCTTCCCTGGTGGCTTTTCTCGATGCTCAAGCTTGGCTTCTTAGGAACGACCATCTGCTCGGCGCTCCTCGCCGTCTACGGCTGCAATGGGGACATTCAGGCTAGTTGCCCCCAAGGCGGGAATAGGTGTGTCCGTCGCTGCCGTCCCGCACGGCACCGGTCGTATGCAAACTCACGGCGAGCTCTTGCAACCTTTTCGTTTTCGTCAGAGTCATGGCCGTGTGGATCATTTGCGTTGGCGCCGCAGTCCTGTTTCCTGTCCAGCTAGTAGCTCTGTACCACCGAAGCAACGCTGACGACTATCTGGTGCGTGCCGTCGACGCCAACGTCGTGCCTCGCCTTCACAAGAGGCCCTCTCTCATGTGCTGGTTTTCCTTCCCACTGCAGAAGAAGACCATTGGGCAGCTTTTGGACGAGAAGGCCCATCCGTGCAGGAGCCTCGTCCTGCTGCCTTTGCTGCTGTACGTTGCTTGCATTTTGTTCGTAGAAGTCTACTGCGCCGATCCTGGGATCTTCATGATCCCGTTCATCGTGTCCATGGCGTGGCTCAGCGTGATGGGCTTGCCGGACCTGAGGACTCGCTTCACGCTCAACGGCCTCTGCACCGTCGCGTACATCGTGACCCTGCTGGCGCCGCGAACCACCGCCTACCAGATCGTTCAGGCGGTGACGCTCTTGTCCATCTCCATGTTCTCGATGCTTTTTGCCACCTCTGGAGAAATGGTCATGTACAGGCTCTTTCGGATCATGCTCTCGTCTCGGCTGCACAAGCTGAAAATTGATGAGGAGAAGCACTTTCAGGGCCAGCTGCTGTCGTCCTTGCTGCCGCAGGCCGTTCTCCCCGAGCTCATGTCCGCCGTGGGCGACTGGCGACAGCGCCAGCCTCGTGTTCGGAAGAACGTGGACGTAGTTAGTGAGGAGCAGGCCTTGTTGGAGAATCGCCAAGCCGTCGAGGCCATCCACGAGCTCAGCCAGAGCTTGAAGCCGCTGCGAGCCTTTGCCGTCGTGTCGCTCATCTGCTTTGTATCCTTGGAAGACACGGAGATGGACCAGGACCACCGACCAGAAGCGAAGCGGACTAGCGAGAGTACAAGAGAGGACGAGGATAGGGAAGGGGCGGAGACCAAGCCGGCGGCGGAGGTCGTCAATCCACTGCGCGACGATCCACCAGTGCCCAGCACGAGAAGGTCTCTACGGTTGCTTCAGCGGCTTCGGCGTGCCTCTTCATCGGTGTCGGAGTCGGAAGACCCCGTACCAAGGCCATCGGCACCGAGGAGATCCGCTTCAGTGCCAAAGGACCCAAGCGCGACCTACGAGCGGCTCCTTCAACTGCAGAGTCTGGCATGTGACGAGCTCGATCTCAGCGCGCATGCCCATGGGGTCCAGCGCCTTCGTAGGGTTGGCACAGAGTACATCGCGTGCGCGGGTCTGCCGCTGGGGCCCAGCACGCAGGCCCACGATGTGGTGCTGGCTTCGCTCCGCTTTGCATGCGACGCAAGGAGCATATGCCAGCACTTTGGTATCGAGACGTGCATCGGCGTCGCCACGGGCGTGGTCATGCTGGGACCGAGTACGCTAGGAGTTCTTCAGTACGACGTCATCGGCGACGGCCTGACCAAGGCCAGGATGGCGTCTCGGGCCTGTAGCGCTTGCATCGTTTTGGACGAGCTCTGCATGCAAGGTGTGAAGCGCGGCGGCATGTCGGTGCTGAGGCATCTGGAGTATCAGATGTCATACTCGCCCGGGCTCTCCGAGTACGTGTACTTAGTGACGCCGTCGGAGACTGCCAGCTGGTGGCGAGAGAACCGTCTGCCGCAGCTACTGGCAGAGGAAGTTGCAAGTCGGAGCCCCAAGAGCGGAGGCATGCTACGCAGTCGCTCGGCGAAGATGAAGGCGGAGAGGCTCGCGATTCGAAGCATGTCAGTCCGGCAGCTTCGGACGCCGCGCCTGCATCGCCGCATCGCCGGTGTGTTCAATGACCCCAGCAACCCGGACTGGGCCTTCGACTTCTACCGCGACGCGTTCGTGGGCGAAGAATTCAACATCCGCTTCAAGCTGTACCTGGCGCGGCTGCAGGCCAAACGCTGCGTCGTGTGCTACGTGATGATCGTGTGGTCCAGTATGGTCGCGCTCGGGCAGCTCGCCTTCTTCTACGTGGAGCGTCGGCCGGCGCAGCTGCTGGCGCGCATCGCGGTGGTGGCCTTCATTCTGCTGCAGTCCGCGACACCTCGCGTGTCATGCGAGCAGCCATTTGCCAGCGCCAGCAACCGCGCCAAGCTGCTCATGTGCTTCCTGGCGGCCATGAACCTGGGCCTCATCGACCTGGATGTGGAGAACTTGTCGGTGGTGTTTCTGCTATGGGCGACGTCCAACTTCGCCACCGTCGAGGTGCCGCAGATCTGGTTCCTGGGCGTCCAGGCCGTGTCGGTTGTGAGCATCAGCTTCGCCGGCTGCTTCTACGTGGCCACGGGATCCGGCGTCCTGTCGGCCATCCCGCTGTTCGAAGCCGTGGCGTCGGAGACGTCGATAAATGTCCGCGTGAGCATCGTTCTCTCCACGCTGGTGTCCCTCGTGGCCTTTATCCTCTTCTGGTTCCTGTGGCGCAACTCGCTGCGCGGCCGGCTCATACTCCAGTTCATCTACCAGGAGCTCAGCCTGCCCTGGCTGCAGGATGAGCTAGAGAGCATCCAGGCGGCGACGGACCTCCTGGTCTTCTCAACGGTGCCGGCGGGGTGGCGACTCATCCAGCCCAACTACGGTCTGGTCGAGACGGTGTCGGCGAAGATGAGCAACTGCGCCGTCGTGTCGATCGAATTGTCGTCCATCATGACGACCATCAGCTTCATGGAGGCGCCGCAGGTGTGGCAAGTCCTATCGGAGCTGACCAACCTGCTGCAGCACCAGGCGTTCCTTTGCAACGGCGCGGTCGTCGTGGCAATCGGCGCCACCTGCGTGGCGGTGTTCAACGACGACGTCAAGGGCCGCGGGCGCAGCGAGCGGTCGTCTCGCCAGATGCTGGACCACTTCGCCCGGATCCTGGAGAGAAAGCCGGACGCCCGGCGGGACACCGAGCTCATGACCTTCGAGCAGAGCTGCAGCTACAGCGCGGTGGAGAGAGCGCTTCTTTTCACGACGATGGCGTTTCGGGAGGTGCACGGGATGAACAGGCTGAGAGGTCTGCACTTCTCCATCAAGGCCGGCGTCGACTACGGGCCCGTCTTCAAGGGCCGCCACCAGAGCTTCGACATGATGGGCGAGACAGTCACGTCGTCGCTGCAGAGCGCCGCCACGGCCAGACTTGGAAACGTCGTGGTGTCGGGGCAGGTGTTGGACCAGTGGCGCTCGACTCGCCTCGAGGGCCTGCGCCTGTCCGACGACAAGGCGCTGCTCCGGCACGTGGTACCTTCCGGCATCGTCTTCGAGGTGGATCAGCTACCCACGGCGTCGGCATCGACGGAGTATGACGACACGGACAAGTACGAGCGGCTTCGGTTCCTGGGCAAAGGCTCTTACGGCAACGTCAACCTCGTGCGGCACCGAGGGACGGGAGAGCTCTTCGCGATGAAGAGCGTGAAGAAGGCATTTGCTGGACACATCTCCAGGTGGATCCGCCGGGAGTTCAACATTCTGTGCCAGGCCACGCATCAGAACGTGGTGAAGCTGTTCGTGTGCTTCCAGAGCAAATCGGAGATCCACTTCGTCATGGAATACGTCGAGGGCGCCACCCTGCTGGACATCGTGCATCGCGGCGCGCACACCAGGCATGCGCTGCAGTACTGGTTCCAGGAGCTCTTGCTTGCCGTCGAGTACGTCCACAGCGTGGGCATCATCCACCGCGACATCAAGCCGGAGAACTGCATGATTAGCACCTGCGGCCACCTCAAGCTCATGGACTTTGGCCTGTCCAAGGAGAGGATCGAGAGCCTGCGGCGCCCCGTTTCGGACACGTGGTCGGCGATGCAGAAGCTGTTGCCCGGCAACGCCAGCGTAGAGGATTCCCCAAGCTTGGACACGCCGAGCGCGAGGGAGTACAGTAGCGTCATCAACATCCTCCTCATCGACGATGACATCACCGTGCAGCAAGACGCCAAATTCAAGTTTCGCAAGAAGGGTTGGCGGTGTCGGGCGGTGGTCACGGGCGAAGAGGCGCTGGAGGAGCTGGAGCAGAACCACGAGAGGATCAACCTCATCATCCTGGACATCTCGTTGCCGGGACGGATGGAAGGCTTCGACGTGCTGCGTCGCATCAAGACGGACTCCCGCTTCTTCCGGATCCCCGTCCTGATGCTCACGTACGCCGAGTCGTCAGCGTATCTGGAGAGCATCGACAAGGCCTTCAAGCTCGGCGCGGAGTACTACATCTTCAAGCCGCTCGCGGCGGACGTCGACTTCGACCTCATCTACCGCGTCGCCGCGGGCTACATTTACAGAACCGTTCAGAGACGCAGTCGACTCACCATCGCCATGTCCGATGCCATGTCGGGCCGGTCGGACGAGTCGGCGTCGCAGGCCTTTTCGGATGCCACTGAGAGTGAGTCCTCCAAGAGCCAAGCAAGTTATCCTCCCGAAAAGACCGACGCCGTGGATGCGGGTTCGCTGTCGGCCGAGGGAGAAAAGGGGAGCAGTATGTCCCTGAAGAGCGAGCAACGTAGCTCCGGGATAGCAGCGTCCGCGGCAGCGACGATAACAGCAGCGACGACAACAGCAGCGACGACAACAGCAGCGACGACAACAGCAGCGACGATAACAGCAACGACGACAACAGCGGCAATCGACCAGCATGGCGTGCATGAGGCGAAGGGGCGGAATGGAAGGTCTCCTGGAGAAGAGACGTCCAGCCGCGATCCGTTCCGTCGGAACTGGCGCCATTCGTCCGGCGCACCAAGCCTGGCCCGCGCCTTGCGAGGTCTTGAGGGGCGGGTGGTAGCCGCGACCGAGGCGTCTCGGACGACCGCCGCTGGGGCGACCGTGGCTCGCCGGAGCGAGAGAGGTACAGAGGAGAGCTCGGAAGCTCGGGCGCCTGCCTTGTATCGCCAGAGTGTCGTGGGCACTCCTTACTACATGGCGCCCGAGATGCTTCGAAAGCAGGCCTACGGCGAGACGGTGGACTGGTGGAGCTACGGCGTCCTTTTGTTCGAGTGCACGACGGGGAGAGTGCCATTCGCCGGGGGCAACGCGAGGAGCATCTTCAAGAAGATCATTGCGTGCGACTTCGACGACGATGCGCTTCGTGACGAGCTGCCTCTGCGGGACCTCGTGAGGAGCCTCCTACATCCGCTGCAGACGGAACGCCTGGGTGCGAGGGGCCCCGAGGAGGTCAAGCGCCACCCGTACTTCACGGACGGTCCGTTTCCCTGGGAAGGGCTGTCCGCGACGCCTCCGCCGCCCGACGCAAGGCTCGTTTTTGACGGAGCCGAGATGCGGTAGATGTTGGAACCAGCTTGGACAATTTTGAGCTAGCAATGCGACAGCAGAAAGTGGACTTCTCTTGTCGAGATAGCGAAGGAATGAAAGACAGGCATGTAAGGAGAGCGTATGAACCACCGTATTCTCTGGGTTTCCTCGGCAGGTTGTCTCGGGCTGAATTTCGCACGCCATCTCTCTTTTAGCCTTCTCAACAGCACTTCAATGCAGGTACCGCCGGACTCTCGTGGACTCACTTCGTCGTGCGTTCCACCCACTTCCCTTCCACTCGCACCACGCCGAGGTACTTAAACAGCCACTGCAGAGCGGTCGATCGCAATCTGTTCCAGTCCTTGGCATGGCCGCTGAGCCCCTCTGTCTTGCGCCTGCACAGGTTCCGAGGCAAGTGTGATGAGCGAATGCGAAAGATGCTTGACGAAGAAGCTGATGCGATGGGCGTCACCTGAATCCAAGCTTGAGGACGAGCTCCCAGAAGCTTCGCTTAGGGTGCTTCGGTCGCCCCCATCCAACGGATTCGACCTCTGCGCGGTTGGTGCTTGCTCAGCAGAATCGTCATCATCCACCCGGCTTTCTTGAACGGCGCACCTGGCCACAGGAGATCATCGTATCGGCCCCAGACCCGCTCCCGCGGCACGACCAATGGCGCGGAAAGAAGCATCAGATTCGAGTACAAGCTCAGCGCCAAGTCGTCCTGGAAGAATTGGAGAACCGAAAGGAGCGACGAGTGAAGCCAAGCGCCTTCTAGCGCAGCACAGCAGGTAGAGACAAACCGATCAATGCTTACCGGATGGACGCAATGCTGCTCGACGAAGGCGTGCAGAACCGCGAGGTCCTCGTGCATGAAGGAGGAAAGAACGTGCCTGGGCCGGAGCCGCGATGATGTCGTTGATGTCGACTTCCTGTTTCCTTCCCATTTGACAGACGCTTACCGATGAACCATCATGCCGGTCGGAAGCACCATGTCCGCTTCGAAGACGTCGCACAACGAATTGCACACGTAAGAGCAGGCCTTTGAAGCTCCCTCTGCCTCCGTTTGCGCCGCGAAGTGCGCGGCCACCGCGGACTCGTCCATGGCCCGGCCATTGCACAGGAGCTTGCTTTGGGTCGAGTACTGCAACTGAACAGGAGGAGCTGATTTCCCACTTCTCCTGTCAGCCACCTTCTCGAAGATCCGGCCGCTCACGCCAACGACGCGCTTCCCCTGAGCTTCTCGCCACGCCTTGCCGATTTTTCGTCGTGAGGCGTGCCGCTGCCGAAGCCCCCGAGCGAGCGCGGATGGGTTACCTTGTACACAATGTCCGGCCTCGTTATGGGCCGACCGGGATCGTCATCCGTGAAGAAGACCGCGTCCGTGATCAGCGGCTCGAGGAGGGACACGTTGTATCTGCGGGTCGTTCCTCGTCACCGAGGAGAACTCTTTGACGCGCCGTCTCATTCTTTCTTCGGAACGTCTCGCTTACCGATTCATCAGCGAGTTCTTCGGAGCAACGACTGTCCGGAAGCGCTTCGAGAGCCCGCTCGTCGCAAAATACCTCTGCAAGGACAGGAAGACTTCTGGGATGTGGCTGTCCTCGAGGTCGGGTCCGCCGTTCCAAACGAGGACCACCTCAGCGATTCCCAGCTCGTCGCTGCGTTGGACGTAGTCGCTGCAGAGCAGGGCGGCCATGTCCACGTCGCCGCCGCTCCAGGTTTGCGTCACGACCGAGAACTTGCGGTTGCCGTCAGCCACCAGGTCCGGTCCCGTCGAGACGCAAGCGGCGCTCTCACCTTGCCATCCACCTCTCGGCCGATCCCTGGCGTTGGCGCTTGGAAGTCGTAGTCAACGATCCCTTGCGACTTCACGATCTCCGGCTCCACCTCGCTGAAGCAGTCGTTGATGGCCCGCTCCTCCGCCGCCTTCGCCAGAAACGCCATCAGGCCACAGCGCCCCATCTCGGCGGAGCGGGGGCCTTCCTACCTCGGCCAGGCGGCGACTGGTGCACAGGACGGGGGCGTTGGCCACGCAAGCGGGGAAGTTGGCCGTGTAGGGGCTGTCGTAGATCAAGCCCACGAGGATCAGGAGAGCTCCCGAGACCCCGGCGAGCAAGATGGTGCTCACGCAGGCCCGCAGGCCGGTTGGCGGGGCCCTGGACAGCGGTCCTGCCCTCTTGCCTTTGCACTTGGCGCCGGCCATGGGCCTCTGCTGCGCCACGAAACCGCTCCTCCAGGTCCCTGAATCTATGCTACAGGCTCCCGCGACTAGAGGAGCCAGAAAGGGTCAGCCATCAAAGCCCAACGACGCCTTGAGGTCTTCGGCCAGAAACTCTTCTGGCGTTGGCTGCGCCCGCATGTGCGGGCGGGCGGCCGTTGGGCTTGGGGGCAAGGGATTGGATGTACAGATGCCGATGGCATGGCATGGGGACGCACGATTGGCTTGTGGGATCGAGTGGAGTTTGAATGGGAGATCTGTGGCCAATAAGGGAGCTCCAGGAAGCTTTGTGAAGAGCGAGGGGAGAACGGAGAGGCTTCGCTTCTCCACCAGTGCTGACGCGCTCAGGTTGCCGCGCAATGGAAGGCCATGTTTCTTTGGTCTTCTGACGGACGCGTGCGAGAGCAGAGCGGATGGTGCGTACGGCAAGGGAAGTTTGGGCTGCCAAGCAAGCCGACCCCCTACAACACCAGCGAAGAGACGCACAAGGGGCAGCAGAGAGCAAACCGCGCGGACTCGCCGCGAATGATGCGGCTCAATAGGACTTGATGGATCCGAAGTAGGCAACAGCTCCTCGAGAGTCCGGACCAGACACGTTGAAAGCTACAACCAGAGAGAGAGAGGGAGAGTACTGTCGGCGCAAAGCTTTCTCCTCCTTGAGGGGAACACCGCAGTTCTTCGTGTCCTCTTCGCTGATGCAGGAAGCGGACGAACGACGAGGCCAGGGCATAGAGATTACGGCACTTCGCTCTAGGATCGAGAGTCTTACGGAACTGGAATCGATGGCTCCACCACTCAAGAGTCCGGATTCGTCTGATTCCGCAGCTTTTCCTGCAAGCGAGACGCCACACGTCGCCGGTCAGAGAGCAATGGCTCGGAACACGCCGCCAATCCATTGCGCACGTACCAATTGCTGCCGCTGCTCGTCGGTCATCTCGCTCACCTGCAGAGCGCGCAACGTGAGATGCTTTCCCTCTCATCACTTTCCATAGCGACAGCTGCCGAAGACGTGCGCTTTGGCTGTCCTTTGCCCTCTCTTCTGCGAAAGTACCTCGATGAGATTCAGATCTCTGCCCACCGCGCCACCTTGTCGCTGCTCCAAAGTCTTGAGGTACTCCTCCCACTGCTCGTAGAAAGGTCCCAAGAAGCGCGGTTCGGCGTTCTTATGCCTTCCGAACTCTTCGCGAACGTATCGGTCCCCCAATTGCCGCATTTCGCTGCAGAAGAACGTCGCAAGTCAGCGCCGGACGACAACCCCCGCCACCAATCGGCAGAGGGGCACTCACGACGGAAGTCGCCGGTGCTGCTTGAGGATCTGCCGGTACAGCAGGACGGCTCGCGAGTTCCTGCACATGACGCTGGGGTGGCGTCGGCCACTTACCACGCTTCAAATCAAACTGAGAGAGAGCGGGATTCTGGCGGGAAAACCTACAATACTCAGGATCGATCCTGCGCACGAGAAGCACGCGTCGCTTTCCCAATGTCCATTCGATCCGCCATTGGACACACGTTATTTCAAAACTTGTGAAAGGGAGGTGTCCTACTGGATTCCCATTCGAGCGCAGATCTGCCGCCATTTTGGAGTTTGGAGCAGACCATAGCTGGGGTTAAGGAGCAGCTCAGGACTTCGCCAGTGGACAAGATGTCCGAGAGAAGCGCCATCAAGAGCGTGCAGGTGTTCGGGCGGAAGAAGACGGCCACGGCGGTGGCCTACTGCAAGGAGGGCCGCGGGCTCATCAAGATCAATGGCTGCCCCATCGAGAACCTGGAGCCGCGAGTGCTCCGCCTGAAGGTGATACCTGCTTCCCAGCCACTCGACGTGCGACGGAGGAGATATCCTCGGGGCTGCGCTCGAGCTGCACAGCGGGAGGAGGCCTCCGTAGACTCGTGGAGTTGTCGGGCTCGCTTGCATCAAAGCGGCTCTCGGTGCTGCCGGGGTTGCCCCTGTGATATGTCTGGAGTTGTGGCGTGGGATGGCGGCGAAGGAGGAAATGGAGCATTCCAGGCGCTGACCGGCTTGTTTGCTTGCCTTGGGTACGAATTTGATTTCGACAGACATACGAGCCCGTGCTGCTCTTGGGCAACCAGCGCTTTGCGGATGTGGACATTCGCATTCGCGTGAAGGGAGGAGGTTACTCGGCGCAGATCTACGCCATCCGCCAGGCGATTGCCAAGTCGATCGTGGCCTACTACCAGAAGTACGTGGACGAGGCGTCCAAGCGCGAGATCAAGGACATCTTCCTGGCGTACGATCGTTCATTGCTGGTTGCCGATCCTCGCCGATGCGAGCCCAAGAAGTACGTTCGCATCCTCTCTGCCACGTCCTGTTCCTTGTCTTTGCATTTTTTCGACGGCTTGGTGCTAACATGATTGTGTTTGGTGTCCATCAGGTTTGGAGGACCTTCTGCGCGTGCTCGGTATCAGAAATCCTACCGTTAGGCGTGGAGCTTGTGCGCGGAAGGAAGAACGGAGCAAGCTTCGATTAAGTTGACCGTCTCCTTGCTCTACTCTCGATTGCGACCTTTGCGGCCTTTGACCAGCGCCACGAGCGGCATCGGGGACATGAGTGCGCTCACCATCCACTCCCTCGACTGTCTTCCCGAGAACGAGAACGAAGTCTCAGGAAGCTCCTGCGACGCTTCTGGGGTACTATCGGCATGCACCTCATCCTTGCTACTTGTGTGCTGGACGCCGCGCTTCTCTGGAGTTTCTGCAGACGTGCTCTGCTCCTGCAGACTCCTGCGCATCCTGAGCGAAGGAGGCAGGGGCAGCTGAAGCCCGGATCGTTTCCTCTTCTTCTTCTTCTTCACACCTACGAGCTGGCCAAGGCCAGCTGCTCCAGACTCCTCCGCTGCAGGGCGGCCCTCCCTCTGGCCGCTCTGCAAGACCCGCTGCTGGAGCGACGTATCGCTCCCATCGCGAACTTGCCTGTCTCTCTTGTTGCCGAATCGGCTCCCATCCTCGACATGCCTGGGCGGGCTAGTTCCCCGGCCCGCACTTGACCAAACCCCAGGCGCCGATTCAGACCCTCTGGTCGTCACTTTGGGATCCCGCTCCCTTCCCTGCTCCATCTCTAACCTCTGGTCGCCATTTGCTCGCACGAAAGTCCCTGTCGGACTCTTGGACTCCGTCGGTGAAGCTTCACTTGCGAAGCCCTCGGCGCGTCCGGGCTGTTTCAGTTGTCCGTGGCGCAGGTCTGGCAGCCGATCCGCAATCTTCCGGAAGCTGAGCTCCAACGCCGAGCCGTGCAAAGGCTTCGGCGCTAGGGCAGGGTACCTAGACGCACCAGAGCGGAAAGGTTAAGACAGACTGATGGCCCTCGGGTTTGGCCAAACGACGTCAAAGTCTCACAGTCGGGAAAACTCCGCGTGGATGAGCCGCGAGACCTCCTCATCCTGCCAGGGCCTAGCAGCCTCCTCCATCGCCCTTTGGAGCTGCAGCTTGTGTCCAAAGCGCCAAAAATCCGCCCAAAGATCTTTCGAGTTCTGCGCTTCCGAACACCAAATCTGTCTCTCTCGGTGTCTCTTCGATATGTGACAGTCGGATGTTCCGGACAGAGAGCGCGGCTGCAGCGCTTTCCGTTCATCTGTGACAGCTGGATACCGGACAGATACCAAAGAGGTCTTCCGCCTGTGACAGCAGGACACGGACAGAGACCATTGATATGGCGCCGCGCCAAATGTGGCCTTAAATAAGCGCTCAACGCGTCATGTCTAACCGAAAGCGCGCGAGAGCGGCTGAGGAGCGCCCAGAGTCTCCTGAGTCCGAGTACGTTTCTGACGAGGCCACTCTGTCGCCCCCACACGTGCATCATCTGACCAACTTTCTCTGTCTTTCTCTCGGTGTCTCTCTGCAGATCTACGGAGCAGATGAGCTCCGGCCACCGCGCGGGTCTGCACACCGCCGACTCCTTCAAGCGCGCGGAGGATGAGCTGCGCAGAGACAAAGCGGCCAAGCTCAGCAGGATGTCCGACGAGCTCAGCGGCAAGAATAGCGAGACGGTGTACCGCGACCGCCAGGGCCGCAAGCTGGACATGCTGAGCGAGTTCATGCGGCAGCAGGAGGAGAAGGAGAGCAAGCGAGAAGCTGAGCGAGAGGAGTACGAATGGGGCAAAGGTATGAAAGGCGGAGTTTATGGAAATGGTTGAAAAACCAAAAGGCTGAGGAAATGCGTAAATTTGGCTCTGTGCGTCAGGCACGAAGCAGAAGAAGATGGAGAAGGAGTACGAAGAGGAGCTGGAGAACATCCGAAACGAGCCCTTCGCAAGAGCGCATGATGACCCGCGCCTCGAGCGCATGAGAAAAGAGGAGCTGCGACCGGACGATCCGATGCTCGCGTACGTCCAGAAGCAGCGGGCGAAAACGGGCAAGTCCACCAAGAAGGCGTACACTGGCCCACCGCCGCCGCCCAACCGCTTTGGGATCCCACCTGGATACCGATGGGACGGAGTCGACAGAGGAAATGGCTTTGAAGCCCGCGTCCTTGCGAAGACGAACGTGAGCAGGCTTGAATCGTGAGGCGTGCGGAAGACGCGGGGCTTAGGAAGACGCGGGGCTTTGGAGGCACGTGAAGCAAACGCATGCATCAACCTTCCATTCTTGTGTCGCAGGATCGCTCATATCCTAGTCTGCTGCTCTTCGTCTGCGCCTCGATCTGCTGGAATCGTCTTGGCGACCTGCCCACGGAATGAAGCGATGGTGTGTTGCAACAGTGCTCACGTCGCCCCAGTGCTGAAACTATCCGCTACCAGTTGAAAGCTCAACTTCAGCGCCTCCGGCTTGGACCGCCCTGATGCGCCGGCATACCGACCTTCCGTCTTACCGACGTCTTGCCTTGCCATGCTCGATCTCCCGAGCGACTCGTTCAGCATGTGCTATTTGCTCCGGCGTGTACTTTGACGTGTCGAGAGCTGTAGTGTACACGCTTTCATCGATGCCCCAGTCCTCGGTCTTTGAAAACTGAGGCCGCGCCCGCACGTGTGCCTGCGCCTGCGCCTGAGCCTGCGCCTGAGCCTGCGCCTGCGCCTGCGCCTGCGCCTGCGCCTGCGCCTGCGCCTGCGCCTGCGCCTGCGCTCGGGCTTGCGGTGGCGCTTGCGCTTGCCTCGGAGGTTGCTGCAGCTGCTTCATCAGCTGAGGCGGATAGACGAAATGGATCAGCAACGAGCCACAGCGCTCTGCATCCACCGATTCAACAGCGGGGTGGCTTACCTGACGCGTCGCTGCGGTTGCGTGATGCGCGGGAGCGGCGTTGTTGCCATGGTGGTTGGGAGCGCCCGTTCCATTGGTGTGCGGCACCACCTGCTGCGGGATGACCATCCCAATGTCCTCGTACCAGAGAGGAAGATTGGCAGCCACGAAGCCCTGCATAAGCTGCGGGTGGGGGGAAGAGCTTAGCTACCTGTACGCCAAGGTCCTGGGGAGCCACCGGAGGCCCACCTGCAAACATCGATTGTCGCCGACGACTTGCACAGACACGCCGGACTGTGCCAGGAAATCGATCGCTCCGGCGTACTGACTTGCGTCGCCAACGACCACCTGCCGCAGCGCGAATCTTAGCTTTGAAGGTGCTCAAGCTCCATGCCTTGACGAACCTTGGGGATGCCGTAGAGCTTGATGGCGCCAGCACTTAGCATCTCCGGTGCCGTCGTGACATAGATTGCGCAGCGCTTGTAGACGTGTGCCTGCCAAGTGCAACCCATATTGATGCCCATGTGAATAGGCCCATGTGAGTATGCCCAGGTCAATGCCCGTGTCTGCTCCGATCTTGACCCCGAGAGGATGATCAGCTTTGCTTTCCAAAGACGCTGTCGTACCTTCTGCCTGCCGGCGTTCTCCAGGCAGTCTATGACTGCTGTTCGTGTGGCGCTTCTATCCTGCACGCGCTTGTTCCGTCCCTGGAAGTTTCCTGTCAGTCCCCTGGACCATCCTAGCACCAGCACAGAAGGTCGAAAGAGAACATACTCGTGATACAACGCGCTCGACGCCGTCGTCGCCAACGTATGTTAAAACACAGCCAATGGGAATTCCCTGGAAATCAACAAATCACGGATGAGGGGAGACACACCACCGTCTCCGGACGGGTTCTCCCGAACGATTACCCTTTCACGGGCTCCCTCGACCGCCTCCTTGAGGGCGTCTTCCAGGTGCTCGTTCACCGGGGGCGCTGTGCTCGGCGGGTAGTTCACGGCTGGTCGTGCCTGATTCCGTAGAGTCGTGAGATTCGTCCAAACATCTCACCAGCGCCGCAGGCATTTCTCTCTGGGTGCAAGGACTTATCCAGGTCGATCACGTAAAAATCGCCTCGCCAAGTCAATCTGAAGAGAGCGCCCCAACAACTTACCACCACCGGTGCCGGCGCTGGCGCCAGGGGAGGCTGTACCGCCGGCTGCCCTTGTTGCTGCTGCGGCGGCAACGGTGTCTCCCGCGGTCTCTGCTGAGGCCTCTGAGGTGCCGCCTCCCTCTTTTGCCGGCTCTGCACTCCTTTCTGGCCCTTGGGCGCCTTGTGTCCATTCTGCCGGCGCTGCGAGTTCGGCGGCCCTTGCGGAGCGCTGCTCACCGCGGGCTCATCTCGGACGATGCGAGGCTTGCCCTTCGCCCAAGCGCCTTGCATCTGCGTTCAGCAAGTTTCATCAGGAGCGCTCGGCCATTTTCCCGCCTTTTCGCATTTCAAAACCGCCTAAAACGTCTCTCCACTTCTCTCTGCGCCGCTTTCAGGTCAGTGCCGAACCTCTCCTTCCGTCCAACGCTCTCCACCGCTTCTCTCTCACGAGTCATCACGGGAAACACCGCTGAAGGCACCACTTGAGCAACATCGGGTGGAAAAGCTGCCTAGAATCTTCCGCACCGTCCGATCCACAACCTTCAATACTTGTGTCGGAGGCCACTGGACTGCTTCGCGCTTCGCCCAATGGATCCGCAAGAGCCACAGAGGGAAAAGCGCGCACTGGCTCACCTTCGTTGCGACGTTAGCGGGGGTCGATGGGGGATGGACTCGGCGAGATGAAAAAACCGCGGGAAGAAGGCCAAGGCAACCATCTACCGGTGGGAATTATTATAAATTATCACAAAAATTGTTAATGTAAAATTAATTTGAACAATTTTCAATTATTTAAAACTGAAAAGTCATATTTATTGTCCCATTCTGGCGAGCCCGAGGGTGTGACGGAAGGACAGCAGGGGCGCTAGAGGGGGAAGGAGCAAAAGTTCGGTGCGATGCAGGTCATGGCGACGGCGATGGTGATGGCGATGGCGATGGCGTGAGAGGGACTTCAAAGCCCTGACACCGCTGCTCTCCAGCACAAATCGTTTGATCTGATACTTCTCTTGTCACGCACGAGCTCGGTCTCGCAGTCCATGGTCCTTTCTCAAACCTTCTGGGAAACCCTTCTGGGCTTCCCGACGGGGTCCAAGTCCAAGCATTGGGAGGTGCTGTACAGCTCACCAT
>JAAMXY010001367.1:0-38226 GCA_019677205.1 Pinguiococcus pyrenoidosus
AAGGCACGTTGATGGGAAGCCTTCGAAGGCGAGATTCGCCTCCAGCAGCGAACCTTACTCGAAATATCATTGACTTTTATGGGGTGTACATTCTATTGCTGAAAGAATCTTTGCGTCACTGAGCGGGTGCTCTGAATGGCTGCGAGGTGATGCGGGGTCCACAAGCCCCAGTTCGGCTTCGACTTCGCGATTCCTTCCAGCGTGAACCTGCCGCGGGTGCCGCCACTGGCCGCCCTGTTTTCTGCAGCAGCCTCTTCGGGCTTCCGCAAGAAGAGGAGGCCCGTGCTTACACATTCTCGCTGGAGACCTTCAGCCAGGTGCTTCATCCACGCGGAAAACTCCTCTTCCGAAGCAGCGCGCCGTCGGCAGTAGGTGGCCAGGTCCAGCGGCGGCTCATCGTACACCAGCATCGACCTGAAGCCCTGGGACTCCTCCGCGCAATGTCCACCCCTCGAGATCCACCTGTCTATCTGTGAGGCCCAATGATCGCACCAATGCTCTCTATCTAGTGCGAAGCCTCCTGCTGGCAGAAAGAACTCGGACACCAGCGCGAGAAAGCCGCCGGGCAGAAGGCGATCGACCACGCCGCTAACGATCTTCTCCATGATGCGCTCTCCATCCTCGCCACCGTCGGCGAACGGAGAATATCGGCGTCGAATATTGCAGCCATCAGCGCCATCAGCGCCATCGACGCCATCAATGCCATGCCAATCGGCAGGGGGCACCGGGACGAACGGTGGATTCGCTAGGATGATGTCGAACTTCGAAGCTGGCTCAAGGCCATCAAACACGTCTCCGTGGACAAAGCGCAATCCCGCCGAGGCCTTGCTGTTCGCACTCAGGTCCTCAGAGACGCCAAGCCCGTTGAGCTTGGCATTGAAGTCGCAGAAGCGAAGCGCACGAGGATTGATGTCCACGAATGTGAGATCTACGGCACATGCTGGATGCAGAGAGCGGAGAAAGTGCGCGGTCGTGATTCCTAAGAGACGGGGGAAGACATCAGCCATGGCTTGAAGGCCAACGAAGCGTGGATGGGTGCTTGCGCGGCTGCCGCACCTTGAATGCCACTGCCGGCGCAAACATCCAGGACTTGGATGGTGCTCTCGTCCAAGGCCCCCGAGCCGCTTTGCAAGGGATTGTGCGACACGAGAGCCAGCGAGTCGGGGCCAATGTACATCACGGGATCTTCGCTCAAGGAGGGCGACAGGCCCCACTGCGGATTCCAGTCGGTCGCCAGCCAGCAAGCGCCCGTGTCCTCCGGAACAATCGTCGACTGAACGCTGAGATCCAACGGGCACACTTGCACCCGCGACCACACAAGCGTCTCTCCATCTACTTCCACTTGGCATAGCAAGTCTAAGTGATCCAAAAGGTCTATGGCGCCGCGTCCGAGCCTCGCAACGGCTTTGTGCCTGTCGACCGAATGGCCCAGCAGGAAGAGCAGAATCAGCACGCCGAGGGCGTCCCTGGAGCTCTTCAGCGCAGGAGACGCTCGCTCCAGATCTGGAGGTCTCACATAGTACGGCGCCATGGTCCGTGGCTCCGCCGCAGACGGCGGTGACACGCCGAACCACTGCTGAACCCCCGCCGCGGTGAAATTGAACTTTCGCAGGAGGCCTTGCAGCCTTGGCGCCATGGTTGACGCCCGAGGGCCATCGAACACGCTGTCGACGCCCCTATCTGGCAGGCACCTCCGAGTCAGGAGTTTTCGCTGGCTGGCGTCCGCCTTGGCGAAGACGTCGAGGAGCAGTCTTCCAGCTTCGTCGGAGTTTCCGCGCAGCGCTTCGCACTGGGCAAAGTCAAGCTCCGCCCGAAGCTGCCTCACGCTGCCACCGAACGCGCACACGCGGTGTACCGCGGGGAGGATCGCTAGGACGCTCAGGCGGAGCCATCGCATGAGTCTCTTCGGCTGTGTTTGAAACGCGAAAGCGCGGGAAGTTCCACGACGCGAGCTCGCCGGCGGCAAGTTACTGTTTCCTGCAGATCGCGACTCTTGCGCTCGATTGGTTCATTTAATAAACAGTAATGTGACTGATGAACAACCTCGCCATACAACTCCCAAACAAGGGGTAATCGCCGCCAACAGTTCAAGTTGCACTTCCCATTGGCCGCCGCGGCGTCCCGAGCGAGTTCCCATTGGCCACGCCTGCGCCACATCTCCGTCCCTCTCGCTACGCCATTGTTTACGCGCTTTTGCTGCACACGACGCTCGGTTGCCAAGAGAGCGCCGCCCCCCGGTTTTGGGTCGGACCTGTGACGTTCCCGCCGAGATCTGCGGCTTGACCTCCCGCGACCTCGCTCGCAGTCGCAGGCCGAAGAGAGCATGGCCGCTCTGGAGGTGACCCTGTTGGACTACGGCGCCGGCAACGTCCGCAGCGTCGAGAATGCCATCAAGGAGTGCGGGTACACTCTGAAGAGGGTCCAGACTGCAGAGGACATCTCCAAAGCAAAGGCGCTGATCTTCCCGGGGGTACGCACGGTGACGTTTCCTTGCGGCGTGATCGGCGAGTCATGGGCCTCTCTGTGCTCCAGGTCGGCGCCTTTGGCTGCGCGATGGACGCTCTGGCGCAGCAGGGCTTCACGGAGACGTTGAGGGAGTACCTCCGCGCTGACCGGCCTTTCCTGGGCATCTGCCTCGGCATGCAGACCCTCTTCGAGGGCAGTGACGAGGCGCTCGGCCTGCCGGGTCTGGGCATCATTCCTGGTCACGTGGAGCGCTTTGATGCGGAGCAGCTGCAGCAGAGCGTGCCGCACATTGGCTGGAATGGCGTGAAGGTCCACAAGGTGCGTACATGGTGACGTTGCGTTCGCTTGGGGTTCGGCGTCCCTTTGACTCGAGATCGACGGTGTCGGCAGGACACGTGCTTGACGGAGTGTCTTTCACGGGAAGGCACGCAGGTGTACTTTGTGCATTCCTTCCGCGTGCCGGTGATCGAGGCAAACCGGCCGTATGTGCTCTGCACCACCAACTACGGCAACGAGGAGTTCATCTCTGCGGTGCAGTACGGGAACATCGTCGCTACGCAGTTCCACCCGGAGAAGAGCTCCGCGACGGGGCTGAGGATTTTCAAGTCCTTCCTTGATCGCGTCGCCAGTGGCGAGGCCATTGGCACAGAGCGGGCGCTGGCTGTTCCAGACGCGCCCACCCAGCTGTCTCGCCGAGTCATCGCGTGCCTCGACGTGCGCACCAACGATGAAGGGTACGAAAGCACCGCGCAGGACGTTGGGCGAGGCGAAGAATACGGTCCGTGGACGTGGATTGATGTACGTTCATGTACGTCCTTTAGGGATCTCGTCGTGACGAAAGGTGATCAGTACAAGGTCCGGGAGACCTCCGAGGAGAAGGGCAAAGGCGAGGTCCGGAACCTGGGAAAGCCGGTGGACCTGGCCCAGCGGTACTACGAAGAGGGCGCCGACGAGATCACGTTCCTCAACATCACGAGCTTCCGCGAAGGTGTGCTGCAGGACATGCCGATGCTGCAGGTCTTGCAGCATGCGTCTGCGCGGACGTTTGTCCCGCTGACCGTTGGCGGCGGCATTCGCGAGTACACGGACCGGCGCACGCACATCACCTGGAGTGCGCTTGACGTCGCCGCGACATACTTCAGAGCAGGGGCGGATAAGGTGAGCATCGGAAGCGACGCAGTCTATGCCGCCGAGCGGTACTTTTCCAGCGGCAACACCGTGGACGGAGAGAGTTCCATCGAGCAGATCGCGTTGGTGTACGGCAGCCAAGCTGTCGTCGTGTCCATCGACCCGCGCAGAGCATATGTCCCGTCGGCCGAAGATGCTCCGCCGGGTACCACGGTGCTTGAGGTGAAGGACCTGAAGACTGGAGCAATGAGGTTGTGCTGGTACCAGTGCACCGTCAAGGGCGGCCGAGAAGGGCGCCAGATCGACGCCATCCAGCTGGCGAAAGCCTCCGAGGCTCTTGGCGCCGGGGAGATCTTGTTGAACTGCGTGGACATGGATGGCCAAGGCCAGGGCTTTGACCACGCCCTGGTCGACGCGGTAGCGCGTGCCGTGCACATCCCTGTGATTGCCTCGAGTGGAGCAGGCGCGGCCGAGCACTTCAGCAACGTTTTCTCGGCGACGCGTTGCGACGCCGCCCTGGCCGCCGGAATCTTCCACCGGCACGAAGTGGCGATCAACGACGTGAAGAAGCACGTGCGTGACTCTGGCGTACCGTGTCGTGTACTGGAAGACTGAGGGCGCCAGATCAACGATTGGAGGTGTTGCATGTGTGCCGTGGCTGCCAGTGCTCCCGCGGTCCTCGGTGGGGTCGAAACAAGAGCAGACGAGAACCCCACGGACGCGCTCACAAAGGCGTCTGAACTTGCGTGCTTCTACTTTTCTTTTCCAAATTTACACGAGGGACGCGAGCAGCACGCGACTCTCGGCTTCTCCTGACTTAGCGGCCGCCCGCCTGCTGCTCAAAGTAGTGCTGCGCAGCCGCCTCCAAGTCGTCGTCAGCCTCTTTCAAAAAGTACTCACACGTCGCCCGATCCGCCCCCGTCAGGCTGATCAGCCTCGCAAGATTGGGCGGGGGCGGCGGATCCGATGAAGCGCTGCCGCCGCCCCGTCCGCCTCCGCCGAGGAACGTACTGTAGGCCGGAGGCGGCGGCCCATCTGCAGACACGAACGGATTGGCAGCGCTGTACCCCCCCTGCCGACTCGGCGCGGGGCTCGGCGTGGGGGCTGGTTTCTGGGGCGGCACTTGCCGAGCGTACTTTGTCCCCGTCTCCCACGCTTGTGAGGCCATGGACGCCGCCGCGGCAGCCGCTGCGGCGGCGGCCGCTCCCGCTGCAGCGCCAGCAGTGGCGGCTTGCGCGCGGAAGCGGTTGGCCCTCTCGGTCTCCTTGGACTCTCTCTCACGAGCGGCCTTGTCTTGCCGCGCCCGCTCGTCCGCAATTCGCTTGGCCTCCGCGCGGAGGTCCGCCTCGTCCTTCGCCGCCAGCTCCTGGGCCTCCAGGTCCCGCACCGCTTCCTTGGCGAAGCCCAGATCCGGCAGGCTGCCCCGGATGTCCGCGTCCAGGAGTTCGGGCGTCTTCTCGGGGAGACAGAGGTGCTTCGGCAGCCGTCGCGTGCGAACGCTGACCTAGCGCGCGGCCGAGCAGAGGTTGGTGGAGGCCATTAACGGCAAAGGAGAACGTCTGCGAACCTGCACGTTGGTCAGCTGAGGATATGTCAGGCTCTGGAAGGAGGGCAGGCGGACTGCCATGATCTCTGGGGCGCGCAAGCGCGGCAGAGCGGAGACACCGAGCTGTGGCGCGTCGAAGGACAGAGAGCTTCTTCCCGCTGTCATGATGACTTGATATCCGCAGATGATATAAACGTATAAGGAGCCTTTCTTGTAGCAGATGGACGAATCCGGAACTGCGACTGCAGAGTTCGGAGCCGTTCGTACCTCTTGTGAAGGCTCCTGTTGCGTGAAATTGGCGGAGAGGAACTATAATTTAAAATTTTTGACACCAGCTCCCCATATGATGCTTGAATAATAGGTATCTTGAGGTCCTTTTGAGTCAGCTGACCACAAGTTCGGCGTCAGCGGGCGCTTCCCCTCTCCGTGTTCTGCGGCGTTTTGCGCCTTCAGCTCCCAACTCTCATCAGACTCCCTCTAGAGTAGCTGCCTTGTACAGGAGGGCACTCAAGTCAGCTTTCGCCAAATGCTTCACGTGCTGCTGAACGCCGCTGTCTTCGTCCTGAGCACGCGTCGCCTGGACTCCGAAGACGACGACGATGAGTCGCAGACGCTCTCCGAGATAGAACCTTGGCGCCTGGCGCTCACCACGATCCTGGCGGTCACCTTTGGGGCCTGTGCCGCCGGGGCGGGCATCGGCGGAGGCGGTCTTCTCGTGCCCACGTACGCTTTCGTGCTGGGAGTCGGCGCTCGCAATGCAGTTCCGCTGTCCGGCTCCACCATTCTGGGTGTGGCGCTGGGGAATTACCTGCAGATTGGCTTCCTGAAGCACCCGAACCCTCTGGTGGATCGGCCGCTGATCGACTACAACTTGGCGGCCTTCATGAACAGCGCGTTGCTGCTGGGCACGGTGTTCGGCGTGCTGTTCAACACGCTGCTGCCGGAGCTCATCATCATCATCCTGCTCATGCTGGTGCTGTTCTACAACGCCTTCCGGACGATACGCAAGGGGTTCCGGCTTCGGGACAAGGAGTCGAAGGAGATGGAAGTGCAGGAAAAATCGGCCAAGCAGGAGCAGAGATTCGAGGTAGAGGAAGCCAAAGCCACGGGATCGACGGACTCGCTGGACGGCACGGACCTCGCGCCGGAGCAGCTTCCCCTCACAGAGCAGAAGGAGGAGGGCGAGCTGGAAGACATCGATTTGGAGAAGAACGAGGCCCCTGCACCGACCTCAGACGCCCTCGCCAAGCTCAATGCCAGCGCGGCGGTGCAGTTTCCTCCCGTCCCATTTAGCTTGCTGGCCCTTTCCCTGCTGTTCATCGTGATATACAGTCTCGTGAAGGGAGGGGTGATCGGGGGCATCTCGGCCTGCTCCGCAGGCTGGTGGGTGTGGTATTGCACTCCCATCATCTTCTACGGGGCGATGTGCTACGGCATCGCGGTCTGGTACCTCAAGCCGCTGCACGAGCGGCGCGTGGAGGCAGGCTTTCTCTATGTGGAGGGAGATCTGAAGTGGGATAATGATACGATCCGGCGCTTCCCAATCATCTCTTGGATAGCCGGAGTGGCGGCAGCGTTGCTCGGAATTGGTGGAGGGATGATCCTCGGGCCGGTCATGCTGGACATTGGCATCGTGCCGCAGGTTGCGACGGCGACCAACGGCTTCTCCATCATCTTCACCGCGATCTCAAGCGTTGTGCAGTTCATCGCAGCCGGCAGATTATCGCCAGAGCTCTCCGGCTGGGCAATCGGGTCGGGATTCATCGCGGGACAGATCGGGTCCCGTGGCCTGAGAGCGGTCTTGGCGAGAACTGGTCGGCAATCGTTCGTGATTCTGCTGCTCGGCTACCTGATCGCCGTGTCGGCCTTTGCGATGGTCGTCTCGGGCGTTATCCAGGTGGTCCAGGGCGTCAACGACGGCGACGGACTTTTCAACGTTGATGTGAACGACGTTTGCTAACAGATCGTTGGCATGCGCGCAGGTATCTTCCAGCATTCGCCAGCATTCACCGGCATTCACCAGCATTCACCACCTTGAGATGCACAGTAGCTTTGTTGTTGGCTTGCTGTAGACATGCGAGTTGGATGACGAGGTCGCCCATCCTCAGGTGAAAGGGGTATCCAATTTTGATAGAGTACTAGTACGAAGTAGTTGAGGAGCTTGATTCGCACCGTGGCCGCCCCGACCTCGCCAGCCGCTGCAGATGAGAATGGCAAGTGTGAGCGAAACGCAGCTGGGCAAACTAAGATTGACAGCATGAGTTCTTCTTTGCGTGCCTCAAAAGCTTGTCCTATCTCTTGAAGCGATCCAGCAGCTCTTCTCGCTGCTGCTCAGTTCCCCGAGCTCCGTTGTTGAAGGTCTTGCCGAGGAAGGCGGATCTGTCAAACTCGGTACCCATGAAGGCAGCTTTGTCCACCTTTCGCGCTTTCTCGATGGTCCGAGTCCTCTCCGCACGGGCTTCGTTCTGGGCCTCCAACGCCGCAGCCCTTGCCCTTTCGTCCTTTGCCACGCCCCAAACCTCCATGAGATCTATGCTGAAGGTGCTTCGGACGCTCAACGCGCCGGATGCGAAGAAGCGGCTGCTGGCGGCGCCGGTGCATCCATCAAGCGTGTCGGGGATGAACAAGTGGAAGTGCGCTTTGCCATCGCTGGGGTCTACTCTACCCCCCAGCCCAAGTCCATGCGGGAGCGCGTGACCCTTGGTATTCAGGTACTGCGTCGTGAAAGGTTCCCGGCCCCTCGTCGATTTGGGCCGCATGACGCGACACTCCGGCGCCAGCTGGAACAGGAACGCCTTTGAGTCGCCGTAGAAGGTGTTGCGCTCTTTCCATGGGGTTCCGGTGTATGCGCCGAAGCACGACGCCAGCTTTTCGTCCGAGGACCTTTCCGACTTGCCCTCGAACACCTCCTCAGCGGTCAGCTCCCTCGTGGTCTCGGTCTCCAGGATGAGGAAGAGCGACGGGCCGCCCCAGCCCTCGATCTGTGACATCAGCCTCGGGAACGATTTCCCGTCCGCGTACGACGCGTAGAGCCTCTTCATCAGGGCGCCCATGACGTCTCGCTCTGTGCATGCCAACCAAAAGAGCCCTCCAGCCACGGCCGGCGTCACCTCGGCGACGCGCATCTCCTCTTCAAAAACAGGCAGCAAAAACTTCTTGAAGCCCGGCGGGACCGTGAGGCCAACCTTTCCGAAGAGGAGATTCTGGACTCCCGTCGCCAGCGCCCAAGGCAGGAAGGGGCACTCCTCATTGCACCACAGCGTGAAATCCTGGAGGTCCAGCGGGCTGGAAGGCGGCTTTCGCGCGTGCTTCCACGCCGATTCAGCAGCACTGCGAAGCGCGGAAGGCTCCCCCAGGACTGGCCAGGACGCGCCGCTCTCGTGAGCACTCAAGTGGTAGCACACCCACAGCGCCTTGGCCAGGCCCTCCTCGGTCAAGCCCTCCTCGGTCAAGCCTTCCTTGGTCAAGCCCTCCTCGGGCTCCTGAAGGGCCAAACCCACTTGAAAAACGCCCTTCAGCATCTCCCTCGAGGAGCCGCGGGACAGCTGCGCCACTCCTTGCGCAAAAGCAGGCAGAGAGAGCTCTTGTCCAGCAGAGACCACGGTGAACATCGCTTCGCCAAAAGCCGCGAAAGCGTCGGCGTCGGGCCAAAACTCCCAGAAGTACACCTTGAACGCCGTCTCGAGGTCGCTGTCGTGGGTGCAGAGCTCCTCCCAGATCTTCTCCAGAATACGCCGCTCTTCATCATCAAAGGGGCCTCGCTTCTCCCGAGGCGTTGCGGCGCGAGAGTCGCTGTTCCCCATCGCAACGCGATCAGCTGACCTAGACAGCGCAGCAGCTCCAGAGCTGTGCCGAAGACGCCTCTGGTGCCCACGCTCGGCCCGAGGAAAATTCACAAGGTTCGGCAGATGCGCGGTGTGGGAATCTTGCGGCGCCTATGCAGAAGAGATGCGCGCGGAACTCTTCGTCCTGTTCACAGCCGGAAAGATCGAGAACCAGGACAAAGGATCTTTAAAATATTTCAAATATTTTATAGTCGGCATTAAAAACTAGAGTAATAAGATTCATATATGAAATTAGGTTTTTGAACACAATGCGGCTGACAGGGGTTTTCAGGAATCTTTTGCTGCTCTTCGCCATGTCATGACCACCAGGACACCAAGCCCAAGCCATCCTCGTTCACCAAGCCTATGATCTGCATGACGGGGGGCTCTGGCTCCGACTTGGTGAGGTCAACCGAGGAGGACCTGAGCGGTAGGGATGAAATGGGTGAGGCAAGATCTGAGGAGATGGCGACGGCGAGGCACTGACCTTCGTCGGACCGACGTTGGGGGCGGAGGGATGTCGTCGTTCTCAGGCTTGACGCTTCCAGCAGCGGACTCGAGGTGTGTGGACGTCGTCAACGCTTGTCGTCCTGACAACGTTGAGTGAACCTGTGTAGGACGAGAAGAGAAGCTTCTCAGCGCGGTTCTGATCCCCTCGCGGCCTCGCCCACTTATGGCTTGTGACTCACCTGTGTGAAGTTGATGCTTCTTACACGGAATCGAATCGGCTCCCCGACATTAAAGGCGAAGACGCTCTCTGCATCCGGGTCCGCGTCCTCGTCCTCGTCCTCGTCCTCATTCTCTGCAAAGATTCAGATTCAGAATGAGCTCAAGCTTGGAGACGCCTTGGCGGACGGGGGCAAGCAGACAGACTCACCATATTTCCACACCCACAGGTTTTCCTCCGCCCGATATTCGCTGGGGCTCTGGAGGAAGTGCCCAGGAATGACCACATCGTCGAAGAAGTTCATCGACACGCGCAGGCCGTCCTTGTCAGCACTGCTGATGACGCCCGTGAGCACCTCGCCCACGAACGGACGGAAGCACACCAAGCGGAAAGCCACGTCGTATCTGGCGGTCCCGTCCGCCGGATAGATGAAGCCCTGGGCCAGCTCGTCGAAGTCAAAGAAGGCCATGACGAGACCCAAGTCCACAATCGTCTCTCCCACGTATTTCCTCTCGATTTCATCGGCCAAAACCTTTGGGAGAGGAAGCCGCGAAGGTTACACCGCCGTAGGATTCCGTCAGCAGGCAACCTCGCGGCACCCCTGCGTGCTCTGATTGAAAACTTAATGGCTCCGCATCGCTTGGAGTCCGGGAATACAAAATTGAACGCCTCAGCTGCACTCAAATGTCATCGTCGCACTGCGGACAGAGCCTACGAGCCGGCCCAAGCTTCTGTTTCTTTCACCCTACCTCTGTGGTGCCGCGGGCAAAGTCCTGGGGATGGATGGACACGCAGTCCTTCACCGTGCACAGAACGAACATGGATCCAAGCACATCGGCGCAGTCGTAGTCTTGAGTGTCTGTCGCAACTGCGGCGCTTTGGACGTGTTCAATTTCGATCCTGTGCAGACATACTTTGCGGCCCTACGTGATTGGCGTGCTCTCCAATTTTACAAAGATTAGGTAGCATGATAGCTTTAACACGGGAGAATTACTTCCAAAGGCTTCGCAGCCACCTGTACCACACCCGCATGTCGCGAGAGGCGCCGCGCTCTTCGCTCTCCGGAGGCGCCACAGACTGCGATACCGGCGCTGTCCTCGCTTGGTCCAGCGAAGATGAGTACCGAAGACATGTGGCTCTACGATGAGCAGTACATGCGGCTCCGTGCGGCGCTGGGCGGCTCGGCAGCGCCGCAAAACGGCGAGCCCGAGGGGAAGCTGAGCAAGCGGGAGCTGAAGCGGCGCGCCAAGGGCAAGGTGAAGAAGGAGAAGGACGTGAGCAAGTGGAAGACCGAGAGCACGAAGAAAAAGCCGAAGAAAACGGACCATTCCGAGGCGTTTACCTTCGTGAACACCACGCCTGCGGGGCAAAAGAAGGACATGAGCGGCGAGATGCTGGCCGGATACCAGCCAAAGGCCGTGGAAGCGGCCTGGCAAGCCTGGTGGGAGGCCTCGGGCTTCTGCAGTGCCCAGCCCAGCGACGTGGAGGGCCGAGATCCGGCTGAGAAGTTCGTCATGGTCATTCCGCCGCCCAACGTGACGGGATCGTTGCACCTGGGCCATGCGTTGACCGCCGCCATCCAGGATTCCTTGACCCGGTGGCATCGCATGTGCGGCCATGTGACGCTCTACATCCCGGGCACGGATCACGCGGGCATCGCCACGCAGAGCGTCGTCGAGAAGCGCCTCATGAAGGAGGAGGGCCTCATGCGCCATGACCTCGGCCGCGAGGAGTTCTTGCGACGCGTCTGGGCCTGGAAGGACCAGTACAGCAATCGCATCGAAAGCCAGCTGCGCTTCCTGGGCTCCAGCGTGGACTGGTCCCGCGTCGCGTTCACCATGGACGACAACCTCAGCAGGGCCGTCACCGAGGCCTTCGTCCGGTTCCACGAGGCGGGCATCCTGTACCGCGGGACGCGGCTGGTGAACTGGAGCTGCGCGCTGCGCAGCGCCATCTCCAAGATCGAGGTCGACGTGGAGGACATCAAGGGAAGGACCTTCCGCAGTGTGCCGGGCCACACGAAGCGAGACAAGTACGAGTTTGGCACGCTGACCAGCTTCGCCTACAAGGTGGCGGACGACGCGGGCAACGCGACCGATGAGGAGATCATCGTGGCGACGACGCGGCTGGAGACCATGCTGGGCGATGCAGCCGTCGCGGTCCATCCAGAAGACCCACGCTACGCGCATCTCCATGGCAAGTTCGTGAAGCATCCGTTCAATGAGGCCTTGCTCCCGATCGTGCTCGACAGCGTCCTCGTTGACATGTCCTTCGGGACGGGTGCGGTGAAGATCACTCCTGCTCACGATCCGAATGACTACGAGTGCGGCAAGCGCAATGACCTGCCCTTCAACGTCATCTTCAATTTGGACGGCACCACGAACGAGCTGTGCGGGCAGTTCGCCGGAATGATGCGATACGACGCTCGCATTGCCGTCGAGGAGAGCCTCAAGGAGATGGGCCTGTATCGCGACAAGACCGACAACCCCATGGCGCTGAGCATCTGCAGTCGAAGCGGCGATGTCATCGAGCCGATGCTGACGCCGCAGTGGTTCGTCAGGTGCGACGAGATGGCCGAGAGGGCAAAAGATGCCGTGCGGACGGGGGACCTCAAGATCAAGCCCGAGTTCCATGAGCAGACCTGGTTCACATGGCTCAACAACATCGACGACTGGTGCGTCAGTCGGCAGCTGTGGTGGGGGCATCGCATCCCGGCCTACTTCGCGACCAAGAAGGACGAAGGAGAGCTCGACTGCATGGACGAGCAGCACAACGACAGATGGATTGTTGCGCGCTCGGAGGCCGAGGCCCGCGAGAAGGCGGCGGAGAAGCTGGGAACGACCGCGGACAACGTCAAGCTCGAGCAGGACCCCGATGTCCTAGACACGTGGTTCTCCAGCGGTCTCTTTCCGTTCTCCGTCTTTGGCTGGCCAAGGGAAACGCCGGATCTGGGGGCATTCTACCCGACGTCGCTCCTGGAGACCGGCTTGGACATCCTGTTCTTCTGGGTCGCTCGCATGGTGATGATGGGCCTGCAGCTGACCGACCAGCTGCCCTTCCACACCGTGTACTTGCACGCGATGGTCCGCGACAAGTACGGTCGCAAGATGAGCAAGTCGCTGGGGAACGTCATTGACCCGCTTGAAGTCATCAACGGCTGCGATCTGGAGGTACGTTCGTGCTGCTTTGCCAGCTGGTGGATACGGTGGCGTGCCTGGAGGCCAGTGGATGATACCAATACCTATCATGAGGATTCGATGACTTCGAAAATCAAACACTCTAATTTTTTACTGATGGTAGCTGTGGTGCACAGCCAAGCAGCAGACGTGGAGCGTCCTAAACTCGCTGAAATCTGAGATCTGATGCGAGGTTTCTTCTCATTCTTTCTTTTCAGGTCCTGAAGCAAAAGCTTATGTCCGGGAACCTGCCGGAGAAGGAGGTCAAGAAAGCCATCAAGGGTCAAGAGGAGGAGTTTCCGGACGGCATTCCCGAGTGTGGTTGCGATGCACTTCGTTTCGGGCTTTTGGGTACGTTAACTGTTTTTCCTCTTTTTTTGGTGTGGTGGTGGTCATGGTCATGGTCATGGTGGCGGCGGTGGTGGTGGTGGTGCCGGTTCCTTTCCCTCCCACAGCTTCTCCCGGCGGCTATGATAACCAATTCATGCTCCACCGAACAGCATACACGATTCAGGGGCGGAACATCAACCTTGACATCAAGCGTGTCGTGGGCTACCGCAACTTCTGCAATAAGCTCTGGAACGTGACGCGTTTCGCCCTGACATACGTGAAGGATGTCACGCCGACGCTTACGATGCAGAGTGAGATGGCGGCTGCGGTTCGAGCCCGGGATCCAGCGCTTGCCCCACGGGACTACTTCATCTTCTCGCAGTTGAACACTCTCGCCGCGAAGGTGAATGCGCTCTTTGGCACCTACGAGTTCGGGGAGACGGCCAACGTGATTCACAGCTTCTGGAGGGACGATCTGTGCGATTTTTATCTGGAAGTCATCAAGCCGACGATGAAGGGAGAGGACACGCCGGCCAAGCTGATGACGCAGAAGATGCTCTACATCTGCCTGGACTGCGCGCTGCGCATCACGCACCCGATGATGCCATTCGTGACCGAGGAGCTGTGGCAAAGGCTTCCCGGCCGTGGCACCTTGGGACCAGATGAACCTGCTTCGATCATGCTGTCTCCGTTTCCCATCGCCGAAGAGGGCGTCATCTCGCCAGAGATCGTCAACGAGACGAAGTACGTGCAAGATGTCATCACGGCTGGCCGATCAATGCGCGAGCAGTATCAGCTCGGGCGAACGGAGGTCGAGATGTACATGACCGTCGAGAATCCAGAGGATGGCAGCGAGATCGAACGCCTTCGCATGCACGCGGACGACATCGGGACTCTCTGTCGATGTGGCAAGTTTGAGGTGCACACCGATGAGTCCGCCATCCCCGATCGGTGCGCAACCCGCGTCGTGTCACCAACCATCAAGATCTTCATGAATCTTGCCGGGCTGGTGGATGCCGCGGCCGAGCTGAAGAAGCTCCGCAAAGAGCTGACGAAGCTTGAGGGCGCGCTGAATCCCCTTCTGAAGAAGATGGAGGCACCGGGATATGCCGAGCGCGTGCCGCAGAAGGTGCAGGATGATAACCGGGCGAAGGCAGAGGCATACCAGGCCAAGCGTCAGAACATCGTCGCCGAAATCGAGAAGTGGGCGTAAAAGGGCGTAGTGGACCAAAAGGGGAGCAACCAAGCAGAGCAGTCGCTTTATCCTATGATGTTTTGTACAATGCCCACCGCCACGGTGTTGCCACGATCGCGCAACGCAAATCGGCCCAGAGCTCGGCATTCTGCGAACACATCCATGCAGACCACTTGGTCGAGCTTGAGCACCGCACGGCACGTCGTGTTGGCCAACACATGCCGAGGCTTCTTGCCAATAACGGATCCGCTGGCGTCGACCATCGGCAGCAGCTTCTTCACAGAGCACGTCACTTCCTTGCCGTCTCGATGCAGCAGGAAGGCGCTTCCTGTTGGGTTTTGTTTCTTTCAGGCTTTGCAGCTGTGCCATCACGTGTTGGACAAGCGGCGCCTTTCGCCACAACGTCTGCCTACCTTTGATGATGGGTATGAAGAGGCTTTCCAGCGTCCGTAGCTGCACTTCGACCTCCTCAGCAAGCGGCACCAGCTCCGATCGGCGAGCTTTGCACAGAACGGATCCTGCGGGAATTCGACTATGGTGGTGCGTGCGCTTTTAGCCATCCCTTGCGACGCTTTTCCGTCCCCTTCCGATCCCATTTCACGCATACCTCACATCGCCGACATCCTGCACGACGATCTCCGGATTTTCGGAATCGGGTCGGACCACCTCCTCGGCAGATCTCGTCCCATTGACCTGACGCACGGTGAAGATGTCTCCAGTGGGCATCACGACAAGGCGCTGCCCGACCCGGAGCCTCCCAGCAACGCAGGTGCCGGAAATCTTGGCTTTGTCCCTCCCCAAGGCCGTCGCATCGCCCACGATGAATCTGAAGGGCTTGTCCACCTGTCTCGGCGGGATGGCGAAGTTCTCCAGCGCTTCAATCAACGTCGTCCCGCCGTACCACTCCCTGAACGGTGCAGCGGTCTCCTCATCCTCGCTGCTAGGCTGCAGATCCCCTCCCACATTCACCCCAGTGAGTCCGGACACGGGCACATATCTAGCATGCCGAAGGCGTGTGAGGCATTCGAAGATCAGCCGGATGGCATAGGACAGGCCGTCTCCTACCGTATCTTTGCGGACTTGAATCCGCAGGAGAGCAGATACGGCTCCAGCTGAGCACAGATGTCGTCGAATCGCTCCTGAGACCAGACTGGCTCGGATATATCTAGCTTGTTTACCGCCACCAGCACCTGCAAGAAGCAGACGATCGACTTGCGTTGAGCTGCCGTGGTCAGTACCGGCGGGCCTCTACGGAAGGAGGAACGTACTTGCTGCACTCCCATTCCCCTTGCAAGCACAGCGTGCTCCCTCGTCTGCCCTCCCTTGCCGAACGCGCTCTCGAACTCGCCAGTGCTCGCCGGCACCACCAGCAAAGCAACGTCAGCCTGAGCGGCTCCTTTACGGAGGAGGACGAGCGGCACGGGGACGGGTGGTTCAGATGAAAGGAATACGCGCCGAACAAAGAATGAAGAAGAAGAAGAGAAATAGGCCTCGAAGATGCACGACGCATCACTTGCTCACCTGCTATCATTCGTGGAACAAAATCGGCATGTCCGGGAGCGTCTAAGATGACCAGGACGCGGCCAGAGGGAAGCTGGACGCTCTTCTGCGCCACATCCATCGTCACGCCGCGTTCCCGTTCGGTAGAGCCCTCGTCCATGGCCCAAGCGAGATGGAAACTGCTCTTTCCCGCGGCCGTGGAGTCCCTCCGTAGCTTATCAAGCGCTCGCGTGGACAGAACTCCGCAGTGGAGGAGCAGCCTGCCCATGAGCGTGCTTTTGCCCGCGTCCACATGGCCAATGACCACCATGCTGAGCGTGTCCGACGTGCGCTCTAGCTCAGCCTCGTCAACATCGGATGCTTTGTCTTCCTCAAGGCCTGTCTCGAGGAGCGAGTTCGGGTTCGGACTGGGCGAGCGAAGGCTCGTGCGGGAGCAGGAGCGAGAGATGGGCGTCTCGAAGGATTTCACCGGCGTCACCCGAGTCCCCGAAACACTCTCGCTTGCCGCGGGAGTGTCAAGCCCTCGCTGCGCAGCTCCATTGTCTTCGGTCTCTGTCCGAGTCGGTGATGACCTCAGATCCAGAAAAGGCGCCGAGAAGCGCCTCACCGGGTTGGGAACCGCCGGCGAAGGCCCTGTGAGGCCGGGCGGCGGCGGCAAGGACGCCTTTCTTTGCGCCTCTTGGCTGGCGCTTTCCGCGGCCACTTTGCGTCTGCTGACCTCTGCGAAGATCTCGTCTAGAGCAGCAGCTTGGTCCAGTTCGCTCCGGCGGATGATGTCATCCACTTCGGCGTCGGTGAGGCCCACGTCGCTCCAGCTTTGATTTCCCACGAAGGATAGCAGAGTTGAGCGCATCTCGCCCACTTTCCGCTCTTCTTCCACCTCCACGCTCGCCCCCAGAAACGCCCCGAGATTGCTGATGGATGCGGCGCCGCGGATGGGCGCGTTGTCGCCATCGGCGTCCGCGGTCTCCGGCTCGTACTCATCGTAGTCGTAGTAGTCGTCGTCGTAGTAGGCATCGTCGTAGTCGTCGTAGATCTCGTTCCGCACATCGCGATGTCTCGACATGTTACGCGACCCGCGAGCTCCGAACGCAGAGCTCGGGCTTGGCGTAGCGGCGTCTGTGGCGCTCGGCCATTTCAACACGCCCCTCGAGTCTATACACGCGGGCGTATGAATGGTATATCCATGTGCTGTAGATATTATGCTCACAAACGGTAACTGGCAAACAGTATGGGGATAGTCTCTGTCCATCCGTCACAATGCTGTCGAGTTTGGCCCATGTGTCCTTTCGCTTCTGTCCGCGGCTACTTCAATTTGCTTATCTTGCCATTGTATTCGCAAATGACGTTTGCTGCGGCGCCTTGCCCAGCACTTGCGCCGTCGAAGCCTCTGTCGAGCGCCGTGACCAAGCCATGCTCACCTAGCTGCCTTACCTGTCAAGCTGAATCCTTCGTTGAGGCCGCTGCGCCCTCGCATGATAAACATGCGGCGCAGGCGCGGCTGTTCCCGCGGGCTTGCGCTTTGCATGACTATGATTCTGCTGGATGAAGGGCTCGGTCTGCGCGCTTGTCCGCTGACCGTGCCTCGAGCAGGGCCGTTCGGCTCGCAGGTGCCTTGCCGTCCAGCTTTAGCGCCAAGGCGCGCAGTACGGAGGCTGTTGGTGGGATGGAACGGTGCTGGCGACGACGACAAGACCCCTTCGCCTTCGGATCCAGCGCCTCAACCAGCCGCCCGGGCCGCCACGCCAAGTGAAAATGCAACCCAAGTAGCGGCGGTAGCCTCCTCCGCAACGTCGTCCTCCCCTTCAGTAGCCCAGAAGCTCTGGTACAAGTTTCGGGCGGACTGGAAGGAGTACTGCGCGATCCCCATCATAGCAGCCGCAGTCGGCTGGTTCACCAACTGGCTTGCTGTGAAGATGATTTTCTATCCTCTCGAGTTCCGCGGTATCCCGATTCGGGTGTGGGAGGGGCAGCCGCTCGGCATCATTGGCTGGCGAGGCATCGTGCCGACAAAGACCGCGAAGATGAGCGGCGTGATGGTGGACATGGTGACGACGCGATTGATTGACGTAGATGCGATTTTCCGCAAGCTGGACCCAAAGAAGGTTGCGCAGATCCTTTCTCCAGAGCTAGATAAGCTTGTCCCACAGGTCGCCATCGACATGCTGGGCGACTCCGGGGGACGCCTTGGCTCCCAGGTTTGGCGGGTTTTTGGGATCTTGTCCTTCGGAGTCTTCGGCAGATTGAAATCAATAGTCCAGCAAAGCTTCGTCGCAGATCTCGTCAAGGGCATGCAGACGAGCATCAGCGACGTGCTCGATCTGAGGGAGAGCGTCACGTCGCTCATGCTGAAAGATCGAAGCTTGCTCGTGACCCTCTTCCAGCAGTGCGGTCGGAAAGAGCTCAGCTTCCTTACCAACAGCGGCCTGTGGGTGGGCTTCTTCTTGGGGCTGATCCAGATGTTCTGCTGGCTCATCTATCGGAATCCATGGACCCTCACGCTGGGCGGCGTCCTCGTGGGCTACCTGACCAACTGGATCGCGTTGAAGTGGATCTTCGAGCCAGTCAATCCCATGAAGTTTGGACCCTTCGTGTTGCAAGGGCTCTTCCTGCGTCGGCAGCAAGAAGTGAGCGTAGAGTTCAGTGATTTCTTCTCCTCGAAGGTGCTCACTTCGAGGAACCTGTGGAACTCGATCTTCAACGGGCCTCGCAGCGGCGCTTTTCGCGAAGTCGTCGAGTCCCACGTTCGGTCGCTCCTCCAGAAGACCGGTGTCGGGCTGGCGGCGTCTGCGGGAGCGATCACGAGCATTACCAATAGGATTGTTGATAGACTTCCCGATCACGTGCACGTGCTGCATGAGTACATCGACCAGACGCTTGACCTTCGCAACGAGATGCGAGTGGCCATGTCGAAGATGACCCCCGCGCAGTTCGAGCGTGTTCTTCATCCCATATTTGAGGAGGATGAGCTCACTCTCATCTTGGCGGGAGCCGCTCTCGGAGGCCTGGCGGGCTTCATCCAGCAGATCTTGGCGCAGAGGCAGGAGAGGAAGAAGGCAGCGCTCCTTAAGAAGCGAGAGGAGAGTGCCACCGCAGCTGGGGACGAAGGCAAGTCGTCTCCACCGGAAGGCACTCCAGGGATAGTGGCGACATAGCTCGGCGAGAAGGCAGTTTCGCGGCGGCGATCGTCAATCAGAGGCGGTCAAGCGCAATAAACTACTTCCCGAATCTTCGATGTCTCCGCATGTACTCTTTCAACACATCTCGCAGGTCTCCCCGGTCTACCTCTGGCCACAGCCTATCGATGAAAACGAGCTCTGAGTACGCACACTGGAACAGGAGAAAGTTGCTCAGCCGCTTCTCCCCCGACGTCCGGATCAGCAGCTCGGGGTCCGGCAGCCCCGCGGTGGTCAGGAAGCGTCCCACCATTTCCTCGTCTACTTCTTCAGGAGCTATCTCCCGCTTCGCCACATGCTGCGCGATCCTCTTCGCGGCCCTTGCAATCTCGTCTCGTCCCCCGTAGCTCACGCAGATGTTGACCTGGAAGGCCTCCTCACCCTGCGTGTCCGCCTCTAGCTTCTCCAAGCAAGACCGCACGTTCGCGGGCAGCCTCTCTGGCTGCGTCGAGCAGATTCTGACGCGAATACCCCTAGCCAGCGCCTTCTTCCGCATCTCCCGCGAATGCATCGCCAGCACCCGCATGAGAGCCTCCAGCTCTCGAGCGCTGCGGCGCCAGTTCTCCGTGCTGAAGGCGTACACGGTGAGCATCTCCAGGCCCTCCGCCATGCACGCCTCGATGAAGCGGCCAAGGGCCTGCCCTCCCGCCTCGTGGCCGCGCAGCCCATCCCCCAACTCGCGCTTTCCATAGCGGCGGTTGCCGTCCATAATCACCGCCACATGGCGAACGGCCGCCTCTGGACCCAGCGGCTTGAGAACTTTGCGCCTGCGGGGCCTCCGCTCCTGCGGCCGCAGCGTCAGCACCTCCAGAGCGGCCTTCTGCAGGCTGGAGCGTGACGTGGGCAGGAGCTTTGTGCGGCCCAGGAGCGACAACAAGACGGACGCGACAGAGACCACGCAGAAGAGCGCCCCGACGCTGTAGATGCCCACGAAGTACAGCTCTGCAAAGCCACTGGCCAGCAGCTGCTGGTAGTCCGGAGGCCGCATCTCCACATCCATGGCGCCAGCGTCCGATCTTCGCCGCACAACTGCCCAAAGCGCTTTCGGATTTGGGGGAAATCCGTCGACGCGATGCGTCGATGACCGTTTTCGAAAAGAAACGTCCTAAGAAATAATCCTTTAGCACAAGATTTTATGGGTGTGATAGTGGTGATGATATGGTATGACAATACGGGTGCACACCGCAGGGCAGGGGAACCTTGCGGGCGGGGGCGAACTCTGAACCCTGAAGAGGATCAACGAGAGTGGCAAGCTTGCTCTCCACTGCGAAATGCCGCGGCAATTCCATCGTTGGATGAGGGACGCAGCCTTCATCAGGCGGACGGATCCAGCGCCGTTTGAATTCGACCTTCGCAGCGAGGCTGCAAACCATGCTCGTGGGACAAGATACATTGGAGTCTCGGCAACGATTCCCTGCAGTGTGCCTCCCAGATACGTGGTGATGTGACGCGGCAGCTTTCAGAAGTAGAGAAAGTACGCGAAAGGGCGGCTTCGGACAAGCCTATCGGACTCTGGACACGTCGCCCCTAGCATTGCCGGAGACTACCGTTCTCTTCATTGAATCAATGCATGGCGGCAAACGTGGAAATGGGCGGCGCTCATTCGTGGGGCCTCCTCACCTGTATGCCTTCTGGTCACGCGCCCGACAACGCGCTCGAAGCCTGATTAGATACTGCAGAGGAAGACCATCAGTTGGCGATGCACCGTCCTTTGCGTGCAAGAGAAGCTCATGACCCACCTCCTCATCAACGAGCGGAGCGGAGTTTTGCAGACCATACGTCGTCGGTGTTTTCCAACTGTCCGAAGAAGAGCACGTCAGTCGCATGCGGGTGAAAGTCGACAGGTTGGCATGAGAACTGCTGTGGGCACTCACTCGATCATGCCGCGCTTGCTGAATAGCCGAAACGCCTTTTCGCGATCTCCGACAGCCTCGAAGAGATGACTGTCCAGCCGTGCATGGAACCGATACCTGGGACATTCGAAGAGTGAGACGACCATCCATCAAATGCTCGTCAATGCCTGAGTCCTTACTCGTGTTCCTCGGCTTGAAGATAGTCGTCGTCATAGCGCAGGTCCTCTTCATATTCCACACCATCCTCGTCGAATGAGTCGTAGCCATCTTCGTCCTCGTAGGCGTACACGTTGGCTTCCATCATCCTCGCTGCGCACGGGCACGGGATCGTGAGCAGCGTCTCCATTGGGGGCTTTGAGTGGCGAGCGAGCTACCTCTTGTTTCAGCCAGGTCGTCCGCACGAGCCCTACTGGCCTGTTTTGGCAGAGCTGCTGGCCTCTGACGGTATGGCCCATCCGAGGCAAGGTGCTGAGTAACGCTACTCTGCTTCCGCAACTCTTGCGAGCGCAAAGAGGACTTCCTCTGCAGGCGTCCGCCGTCGCCCTCCGCGAGATCCGCCTTCTCCTCCGATCGCCAGTCTTCGCGATGTTCGCTCCGCTCTCTCGGAGATCTTCCTCGCTCCCTTTCCTTCAAGATCTCTTCATCGTCGAAGCGCCTCATGACGCTGCGGACCTCCTGGAGCTTCTTCTTGTCCTGCAGATCATTGTAGTCGACGATGGCCTAAACGCAAGGCAGCGGTGAACCTCGAATCGCGACTTGTACTGCCGCTGCTTCACCGACCTCACTGTGCTGGAGGCCAGTTAGCTTGGGAGCCACCCACACACCGTCCCCGGCCTGTTCGCGGACCTCCTGCAGCTTCTCTTCCGCTTTGTGGGTCTCTCCGATGCTTGACAGGAGGTTGGCTGTGGCAAAAAACGCGGGTGGTCACCTCCTGCCATACCGAAGTATCTTTCGCTTGACAAGTACCTGAAAACCCAGCGGTGTCCAGCTCGTAGTCCTCCTCCTCGTCATCGTCCCATCCGAAGGCTTGGATGTCCGCGTCCTCGTCCCAGGAGTCTTCCTCCTCCTCGACCTCCTCGTCCTCCTCCTCGTCCTCCTCCTCCTCGTGATCATAGTACTTCTCTTCGCTCATGGCGACCTTGTCAGCGTCTGCACGGCGATGGCCAGCAACGCGTTCAAAAGGCTTTGCTTCGAGGTCTGGACGCACGGCGCTTCGATGGAAATGAAGTGTGCGTCTCCTTGGAATCACGTTGAGCGGGCTTCTGAAGCCTCCACAACCCCCTGGATCGCCGCATCTGACGTCAACACGAGGAGATCGTTATCCACCACCAAAACGAAACTCCGGCCAGGTTTGCTGGTATGGGCCGGAACACTAGATCCTACTAGGTATTGTTCCGTCAGGGCACCCAGTCCCATTGCGCAGAAAACTGAAGAGAGAGACTCTGGGAACGCGGTGCTCCAATCACCAGAACCGCTCCGATCCCGGGATTCCGTAGCCGGTTTCATGACGTATGAAAATACGAAAATATCGTATAGGGGAACTTCAGGACACTAGGTTTCCCTCCTGCTGGAAGATCCCAATGGTTGTTACCAATGCCCACTTGCGTTTGATGGCAACGGTACATACGGACCTAAAGGTACGGGAGATTCCGGGGAACTGGCGGACGTTGGCGGCTTGCTGTGCACCTCCTGTGTACGGGATGGAAAGCTGTCCAGACATGCTGGCTTTCCTGGAGCGCTTCGCCATCGAAGCTTGGAACACCAGGGTGGCTCTGCGCATCAAAGGGCGATGTGCTTCTTAACCTTACCCGGAACAGCCGGTGGTGGCCCAGCGGTAGGCTATGGGCTGGAATGGACGACCCACGAAGACGAGGAGACCCATTGCGATACGCTTCTTCTTGCAAGGGTACGTGTCCCGCACTCCAAGGTACTATCGTGGACGTGTACTGGCTATGTTTTATCATACAGTACCAAACACATGATATTCGAAGAGTAGTAGCAAGAGGGTTCGTGACAGGTCGCTTCTTCATTCCAGAAATGAAAGAGGGCAAGAATCAATCAGCTCGGCGCCGGAGCTCTCCGAAAAACCTGCAGAAGTCGTCTTCTTTCTTCTGAATACCAGTTCTCGTTCAGAACCCGTATTCGTAATATTGCAACCTCACGAGTGAGGCGCGTAAAGGTCCGAAGCGCCGCGCATATATCCCCTTTGCATTGGCCCGATGTCTTCAGGCTTGCTTTGCTTGAGGGGTAGGCTAGCAGTAGCTGTGCGCCACGGCCCCTCTGCTGCACGGTGGCGACATGTTGGGGGATTTCGCCGATCCATGAGCAAGGAGACCAAGGTTGGGGACGTAGTCCCCATCAAGTTCCTGAAGGGTGCGTCCTTTCTTCGCGGACAAGGAAACAGGCTGCTCTATTTCCAAGGTTCACGAGTATCTGCGCTGTGGAAAGTAGAGCAGGAGGAGATCAAGATCATGGAAGATGATCAATATCCAGAGTGGCTTTGGGAGCTGCCGGTGAGTACCTACGCAAAATGGCACAGAGATCCTGCGCGCACCGCCATTCCGATGTGGCACATGCCGCTAATGTGGCCATTAGCAGCAGCCTCTCTGTCGTTCACAATGGACTCATCGCTTCCCTTCTCTTCCCTCCTCTTCTCTTGCCTTGTCTTGTCTTGATGCTTTTGCACGTCGCATGTTGGTGGTTGGTGGTTGAATTCAGCAACCGGGCATCAAGGCTTTGACGAAGAAGCTTCACGAGAACTTCGACGAGCTATCTGTCGACGAGCTCCAACGCCTGGTGAAGCTGAGGCGGCGACAGAAGATTCGAGAGCACAACTTGCGGAACAAAACCAAGTAGAACAAAACAGATGCGAAGAGAGGAATCGCTTCATCTTGCGTTTGATCTGTCATCAACGCTGTCTGCTTTCCAAATCATAACAATGTTGTCGCCACGGACGAGAACCTGGGGCAAGTATCTGTTGACGATCCCCCGAAATAGCGGCATGAGCGACTGCTTCGCATGAAGACATGCGTAGGCGCCTATGCCTGAGGCTTACCGCTTCCGTACTCGCCGTCCGAGCTGCCTTCTGTCGAGCTTTTGAATGCCCTTTCGAGCACTTCGATTGCTCTCTGACACGTGCCTTCGACGCCAATCGTTGATATCAGTCTCGAGATCCGTGGTTTCGAGGCTGAGAAATCGAAACATACCTGTCATGCAGCCCTTGCGAGCCTGTTGCAGAGCGTGGACCGTTCCCGTGCTTGGCAAGAGAGTAAATCTCCGTGACCTCCACAAGCAGCAAGTTGAGGTGCTTATCAAAGCCCTTGATGTAGCCGGTGAGGGTCCCTCGAATGCTATTTGTCCGTCTCAACATCACTCCCACTCTCGCGCCTACTGAAGCGCCTAAGCTTGCCAGCAGTGATCAGCCAACAAGTTACGAGCCCACGAACCTGTTTGCATGCAACGATGAACTAGGGAATAAGGCCCGGTGGTGGCCAGGTACTCTGCCTCCTTGGGAAGCAACATCCCGCGGCTGAACAGGAGGAAGAAGAGGCATTGGCGATTAGCATTTGGCATCTGGCATTTGGCGTCTGGCATTTGGCGTTTGGCATCTAGCATTTGGCCCATGGCATGTGGAGTTGTTTCTCACGCAAGACCCGAGATCCCGTACCCCTTGAAAGAATACAGAGGGTGCTCCTTCGCCTTCTTCTTCGTCTTTTGCTGGGCGTCATCCGGTCTTTGTAACGCTTTCTTCTCCACGAATCTCTCGTGGTCCTCAGGGAGCAGCTGCCGGGCCTGCGCCAGCACGATGAGGTGAAGTCGGTCAGCGCAAGGAACGAAGAGCCGCAGCACCTTCCCGTCTCACCTTCGAGATATTGTCCAGCATGGGGGCATTCTCTACAGGCAGTGGGATGGCTTCTCTGGGCTTTTGAAAAATCGCAGAGGGATCAAACGCCGGGCTGAAAAAACTTGTCTCCGGCTCGTGCAAAATCTGCCGCCAACGCGGGTGAAAAATCTCAGCGCTGCTGTCCGGTCCACGTCGAATGGTGGTAAGGTCGAAGCCATACTTTGCTCGAAGACCCTTCGAGATGAAGACGAAGTCGGTCATGCCAGAGCTCCCGTGGTGCCCGGAATCGGACTGCGAACCTGATTGAGATCCTCGAGGTTCTCCGTCCCGTACTTGTCCAGAACCCGAGATATTCTCTCTTGCGTGCACGAAAGAGGCCGCGCAAGAGCGTAAAAGCGCGCCAATTGGAGCGTCAAGTGGGTCTCTTCGAAAGAGACCCACGTTCAGAATGTGTTTGAACGGCTCAATCGACGTGTGGCCTCCCCATACCAGTGCGTTCTTCCGCGGAGCTGCTGAGATCCACGCCGTATTTTTCCTTCAACAGAGCGTTCAGGCGTGCCACGTCGCTTCCAAAGCGCCCGCAGATCTCCTGGAGTCTCTCCGCGTCCTGCGCCATGCACCATGCAAAGTTGGCTCACAGTGTCTTCAAACGCAGTCTCTCGTCTCAAACCTTGAGGAAAGCGGGGCGAAACACGGAGTAAAACGCTTTCAGATCTCTTTCCAAGGGCGGCTTCCCATCTATCTCGTCCTCACGAGTGTCATGAGACCGACTGCGGCTCATCACACCCAACTGCCGCCGCCAAAGTAGCAGGTCTGCGCCGATTTAGCGGCGCCAGGGTATCTGTCCGTGCGTATACATCAATTGTATGCCATCATAGAGAAGAGTCATTTCGATACTGCGCGATACTCGGAACAACGAACAACGAAGCGCAAAAAAAAGCACGAAAGAGACGCCGCGCAAGCATGAGATGCTGTGAAGCAAGGTGGGTCACCAAACGACTCGCTGAAGTGATATGCTGGTGTACTATTCAAAGCATAGTGGAAGTTGCACTGGGAAGTGGAAGGATGGACGCCGCGGCGTCCTGAAGGCTGCACGTCGACGGCTCCTGTGATGCGATGCTTGCGGCCAAGTCGCAGGAGTGCTGTATTGCCGGCCTGAACTTCCCTGTGGTCTCTGCTTCGCCCACAAAGATTCCAACTACCGCAGCATCTCTGCGTTGACCCGCTTCTTCCGCTTTTTTGCTCGACTCCGAGCTTCACCACCCTGCTTGTCTGGGTGCGCCGCGTGGTGTTTGAGAGAAGGTGCTTTCCCATTTGCTTGGCGTCTCTCCGGGAGCACTCCAATCGGACGTCTCTGGGTCCCTTCTCTCCACGGGTCACGGAGGAGCTCTAGTGCTTCGTGGCTGCGTCAAGTGCCCAGGGCTACATAAACGTACGTATCATGCTCTTCTCTCTTTGTCTCTCCTGTTCACCAAACAGAACCACGAAACGCGTGCTGCACGCACGTCATCCGAAGATCGGCTCAAGAGCGCTGTATCCTTCGGAAGCAGCGTCTCCGAATGCCTTGGACGGCTTTTGCGTCTGAGTCGCCGTCTGAGTGGCCGTCGCCGTCGCCGTCGCCGTCGGCGTCGCCGCAAGTGGCTCTGCCTTCTTCTTTGCCTTGGTGGAGGCCGCCTGCCTGAGCTTCTTTGGCGCTTCTTTCTTTGGCGTCTGCTCCTGCATGGTCCTTCGTGCTGCTTCGGATGCCGCCTAGTTCGCCAAGCGAAATCGAAGCAGCATGTAATCATTGACGGACTCGGTCTCTTCCGGTTCCGTGTCTTCTATCGTACCGCTTCCGATGCTTTCGCGCTTGGCACGTTCGCGATGATCGCACCAACCCCGTTGGTCCTGATCTTCGCGTAGCCATCCGTGTAGACTTTCACGCATATGTTGTGCACGATCGGCATCGGTGCCGTTTGCAAGTACTGACGGCACGCCTCGATCTGCCGATCTTTTGACAGGCGCGGCAGGCGACGTGGGTGGTTGCTCCTCGTTAGCCTCACCACCGTTTTCCTAGCCTTCACTCTCAGCTGCGCACCTCTGGACTTTTCCATGAGCTCTGCAGTGTCTTCGCCGCTGCAGGTCGCCTCGCACAGCTCCTCGAGAAACGCCTTGCTCGAGTCGCGGCACACCTCCATGACGGTACGGCGAGATCGGTAGCGCTTGAGGTAGTTGCACCAGTTCTGCACCTGGGCCGCAAAGGGATTTCGTCAGAAGGCAGGCCTTCTACTCTGGCTTTGCGCCTCTACGGCATACCGTGTCATCGTAGATTGCATCCACGACCTTGCTGCACTCGGTCGTGCAGTCCAGGGCCAGAGCTGCGTGGCAAAGCGCCAGCACCACGAGGATCCGGAGCATGATGCCTGAGATTCGTGGGTCAAGACGATGTAGAAGTTGCCAGAGCGCGTCGATGTGGACCCTCCAAGTGCACCAGACGGTGACCAAGCCACCCATACGACCAAAGAGCCAAAAGTCCGCGCAGTTAGACGCCCTTCCGATGTGGTCGGCTGGTTTGAAAGGCTGGAAAGCTCCCGGTCCGGGGTTCCGGTCCGGACTCTGGCTCTTCTTTCCATTGCTCCGCTCTGTGACAGATGGAGCACACTGGCAAAACTGAGCAGAATTGCGATTGCAGTGTCAACATCGATAAGAGTCAACAGAGGAAGCGGGAAAAGGATATTTTCGAAACTTATCAATGCAGAACGAACATTTTTGATCTGGCGGAGGTGGCGCCGTTCTCTAGAGGCCCTTGGTGCAGCAACGACTGGGTTGAGAGCCTCGGAGCCCTTCGAGACAAGCAATTGCTGTGCTGGGGCTGAACGAGTGGCGCTTGATAGTCTCTGAGATCCATATTCAACGCAATGGTTGCAGAGTCGGCGAAGTTTGCAAGAACTTCAAGATTCTTCCTGGGGCTCTGGGCCCTTGCTGCTGCGCAGGGGGCCGAGGGCTTTGCACCAAAGCCTCTTGGGGGGCGTTGCCTGACCTCCGCGGAAGCTCTCAAGGATTCTGCTGGGGCACTCTTGGATGCAGGCAAGGTTTTGGCGCTTTGCGGAGAGGAGTTCATCGCTACAGGTGCCGCGAGAATCCTGCTGAGGATGCAAAATCGCCCCAGTGGCTGACGATTTGGAGCGCAGACACGGACAGCGGTGCCCCGACACCAGCGCAGAATGCGGGGGCACGGATTCGCAACGCTGGCGACGCCCTTGCAGAAGCTGGCGCAAAGGCAAGATTCAAGTCCGGGGCAGAGGGCGTCAGCGTGGCGCTGCGCACCGCTTCGGAGGAGCTGGAGGTGGCAGGGGGCATGATGAGCGAGGTGGAAGGAGCGCTTGGCGCGGCCTTGAAGGCGGCGTCACAAGCGCTGGAGAAGGCAGGCTGGGGGGTTGCTGTTGGCGACGACGCGAAGGCTGTGGGAGCGGACCTCGTCCTCGCTTCGGATTCTCTCGAGTCTGGGATAGGCGGAGACACCGACAGGTAACGCCCCAGTTCCCCCCTCAAGTTCTGCAGTGCCATTTGTCTACGTGAAGACCAAAGAGAAAGTTTCATCGGGATTCGTTGCCGAATTGCCAGGACGAAGCCTTTGCAACTGCTGGGAAACGCCGCCGACGCCCTTCGGAAAGCGGGCAAGAAGTGCTGACGCAGGAGCCTTCCAGCTCAAGCACACTCCAAAGAAGAATCACCGTTCTCCGAGGGCTTTGCGCCAAATTTCTGCACTGCTCATTCCGTTCTTGCGGATGACGGTCTCGCTGGTGTCGTCTTCCTCTTGATCCTGTCCAATCGCATCGTCCCTCGAGAGGCACAACACCTCCTCGACGGTCACCGCCACAAGCAGCCGATTGTCAATGTACGCAATGCGGAGCTCGCCCTCTCCTGCGCTCTGGAAGAAAGTCGGGACCCTGGTGGGACCGAAGGGGTTGCGACCGATCGGTGCCGTGCTGTCCCAGCTGGTCGCCACTCGGCTTCCTTCGGATACCTCGTCTCCCGTCATGCACCCACTGATGAAGACCGGGTCTCCACTGAAGCCGAATAAAAGCGGCGGGGTCCATTGTGCGTCCATTCGAAAGGACCATGGCCCTGATTCGGATTGTCGCGCTGACCCGGACCGCTCCTCTGCCACGCGCAGCGACAGCTTCGCGGAGATCTCATTCAAGTCATACGCGGCATTTGGCGCCTGGTCCCACGCTTCGGTCCTGCGATTCAGAGGCGAGATGACTCCTACAGTCCAGTTCCCTTCCAGCAGAGAGCGAAGCTGCACGTCGGCCGCCGCTTCCACCAAGTCCCTTTCTTCGAGGGCGGCTGCCCGGAAAACTCCACCAGCGCACCGCAGCTTGTCGTAGGTCTGGTCTTCCTCCGCCTGAATCTTGGAACTCCACTCGGTAAGCACATGAGCCACGGCCGCTTCCACACGGCTTTTGGTGACGAGGTCGATGCCGCGCTTGGAGCTGGCAAGCAGCAAGACCGCCCTTGCCTCGGGCAAAGACTTCACATCGCCCTCCTGCTGAGCGATGTCCAATCGAGCCGAGGCCGTAGGACTGAAGCTGCGCTCGATGTTGTAGCGTCCCACCTTTAGTACCGTCTTCCGAAGCTCGTTGAACGCTTCCTGCTCCTTCAAGGCCACCGCCTCCGTGTTGAGCTTCAGGAAATCCGCTGCCTCACGCCCAGAGGCCAGCGCCCTGGCTCTCCGAACGACCGTCCGGTCCATACTGAACTTCTTGAGCTGAGTGTAGATCTGCTCCGCCTCGCTACGACGACCTTGCGCCTCGCGGACCGCGGCGAGCTCGATCCATGCCTCGCCTCCCCGTGTCGTGGCGTAGGTGATGAAACTCTTCACGCCTTCAATCGCCTGTGCGGCAGCGTCGTAGTCGCCTGAAGCCACGCAAAGGCGAGCCGTGACCACCGCTTCGTCAATTCTTGCCGCAGCAGCCTCCTCCGCATCCACGTCGCCAGCTGCCTCGGCGCCTTCCGTGCCCCAGGTCCCCTTGGAGGTGGCCGAGGCTCCCGAGGAGGACCGCATCTTTCGGAACTCTTCGAGAGCCTTCTTCGTAGCCTTGGCCTTCGCCTGCTTCTCCTCTGGGCTGGATTCGAAGCCTCCCACGCCCACTTTCCTGCCGCCTCCGAAGGCCTTGCTGATGTCTTTGGGCCGCTCAAAGACCCCCCACGTGGCCACCTTTGGCTTATGCTTCACCTCTTCGGCGGAGGTGTCGGCCTTATAGTTCCCCCCAACACCGGATGTCGCCAGAAGCGACGTGCTGCCGTTCTTCGCGGATTTGGGCACCAGCTGCTCGTAGCTCCGGCCGGTCTGTCGCAGAAGCTCGATCTTCTTGCGCACATCCTCCTTCCGCCGGGCCTTCCCACCCTCGCCGGTGTTGGCATTCAGCTCTGACCAAAGTCGGGTGGTCGACTGTGCAGGAGGCGCCGCCGGGCGGAACGGGCAGCAGGGACGGATGAGAAACGCGGCCAAGGTTGCGGCGATCAGGAGCCTTTCCGTGGCCCCCGGGCGCCGGGTCCAGGCCACCATCGCACCCAATGGACACTGCCAAACGTTCGCCTCACTTCCGTGCCGATCAGCAATCAAAATCTGCCGCAACGCGCGTTTTCGCTGTCCTCTGTGGCGTCGATTTCGCTGGGTGCTGACGTGACATCCGCCATGCGGGCGCAATCTCGTATTCGTTTTCGACCGATATTCGCTCAGGATTCTGGCCAGCGCATCTTTCCCCGAGCGCCGCATCTTGGCGAGTCTCACCGCTTCCTTCTCCTTCCTCCACTGATGTCCACAAGTACGTCCACAAGTATGTCCACAAGTACGTCCACAAGCAGCAGCAGCGCCTCCGATAGCGTGGGGAGGATGAATGCCCGAGAAGGCTGTTTCAGAGCGGGCATCATCCGGCAAGCTGCTCCTCTTCGAAGACCCAGTCGGAGCGGAACCAGTGATTGAGAGCGATGTTCAGCTTGATCGTTGAAGCATTCGGCCCCATGTAGGCAAAGTCGGCAGGCTGCGACCAGACCTTTGCGAGCAGCATCACACACATTTCGTCAGCTGCCATGGGTGTCCAGTGATGCGTACCAGCATACTCCCTTGTTTCTCGCCTCCTGCTGCTGCTTACCTCGTGATGATAGTAGGCTGGGAGGCAGAGAATGTCTCCGGCTTCCACGACCCCCACTTGCGGTTCGAGCGCGAGAATCTGCTTCACAAAGGCATCGTCCGTCTTGCGTAGCTCCTGATCCAGACGCAAGGACGAACCGAACAGCACGCGCCGATCGTCGACACTGGTCACCTTGAAATCGTTTGGGAAGGAGTAGCGGTACTCCGCCCGTGGCCTTGAGACATAGGACAAATCCTCGAAGGCTGCCGGGGGGAAGAGGAAGAACTCCTTTTGGCCGATGATCGGCTGCAAGAGGTTGTCGTAGTCATCGTAGTGGAGCGGAGAGACTGTCGGGACTCCCGCGATCCACACATTTGACACGAGGTGCTCCGAGTCGGCGATCCGGGTCATGTTGGCAATCGCCTCGGAAATGCGATTCAGGTACTGGTGCGTCGCAAGGTACTCGACGTAGAAGCCCTCCGGCAGATTCCACGGCTTGGATTCCGCCCGCGCGGTGGTCATCAGGGACAACAGGTTGAAGAAATCCCCGAGATACATCGCCTCCGAGGTCGGACGCACCAGGATCTCGTCGTACTGCGGCAGCCCCAGCGTCTTTCCCTTCTCTGGGCCGTCGAAGCGCCGGCGAGGGCTCATGCTCACCCTGACAATATCCCCCGAAGGATCCCCACCCGGTCCTTCGCTGGCAGCCGGCAGCTGAAAATGCTCCTTGAGCAGCTCGAGTTCACCCGCGTCGCTCTCCGCCTTGGCTAGTCGGAAAATCGTGGGCTTCCTGGGGGCCAGGCACTGCTCGTTGATGGCTGCTACCAGCTCTGAGGCAAACGGCGTTGACGACGAGACAAGCTGCACCTCGATCGGATTCGCCTTTGCTCGGAGCGCGTCCGCAAGAGTCTGCCTGTTCGCATCAGATGACCACTTCTTCCAAAGGGATCTGAAGCTATTCTGAAAGATCCGGAAACGCTGAGCAACCAGACGAACAACCCGAGCGATGCGGCCTATGGACGTCGCGAGCGTCCCTTGCGAGTCTCCTCTCAAGCTGGTGCCCATGCCTCTCGCTTCTCCCCCTTGCATTTCCGCGGCAAGATCATGCATCCTGGCTTTCCACTGGTCCGCCTCGGCAAGTTCCTTTTCGCAAAAGGCCAAGGCCTCCTTCGCGGCAAGGACGTCCTCGTCAGCGTCTTCCAAGGTCGTGACTGCCTCCCTCAGCAACTGGACGGCTTCGTCGCGCGCCGCGTCAGCAGCGCCACACGCTTGGATGGCTCCATAGTTCTTCAGTCCAAGGCCGAGCAGTAGGAGTCCCTTCCTCGCAGCCGCCCTGCCTCGCCGTTGCGCCGTTTGCCTCGACGGTCCCGGCGACTCGTCTGCGGTACTCTCCAATGCGAGGTCGTACACCGCGTGCGCCTGATCCACGTCTCCTTCAAGCTCACAGGCCTTGGCCCAATTAAGAAGGATGCGCTCTTCGACGCCGAAGAACACCTGTAGGACATTGGCCGACAGGAGATCCGAGTCCAGTGGTCGAGTCTCCTGCATTGCCCGGTAGGTCCAAGCGAAGGCGTCCGCGGCAAGCGCATGCTTGGCATGCATCACCAGCGCCTCTCCAATGATGCTAAGGTCCAAGTACTGATTGTCACTGGAAGCTATGGACATCGCTCTCGCCATCCTCTCCTGCGCCAGCTTTCTGTTGTTGCTCCTCTTCGCCGCGACCGCTGCGTCAAACCAGGTCGTCACATCGGCAGTTCCCAACTGCAAGCGCCCGTCCGCGATGGCACCTGCTTCGTTGTCCAGATTCAGCCACAGCGCCGCCCGAAGCTGTGCCGAGAGCGCATCCCTGGCAGACTCCGACTGCCTTGCGCCTTGCTCTGCGAGCGCTGCAAGACAGGCTCCAAGCTGGTCATACGCTTCTCGCCAGCGCATCTGAAAGCTCAGCAGTCTCCCCACTGCCAGGAGAGCATCGGCCTTGTCTGGCTCCAATACCAAGGCCCGAGAGTACAGGCTTTCTGCCCTTTCCACGTCGCCCAGGTAGGCCAGAAGACGCCCAGCTTGAACAAGCGCATCTTCGAAATGAGGCCATCGCGGGGTCAGTTTAGGCGAAGGTTTCTCACTGCTTTTCTCTCTCATCTCTATGGAGATTCTCATTGCGACATACCTGTGCAATGAGGACGTCGCGCTATGATAGCCTCATAGGCCGACAAGGCGCCCTGAATGGACCCAAAAGCCATCTTGGAAGATGCTGCTTGAAGCGCACGGTCTTCGCCCTCGCATCCTGAGATCTCTCCGGAGCCCTTCCCAGGCGCGAACGCCTCACGCATCCTCAGTGAGACAAAGACGAACAAGAGCAGCAGCTCCCGCGCCATTCCCGGTGCAGTCTTCATCTCTGAATCGGGAAAACGTCCAAAGATCCGTCCGCCAAGCGTCTAGTATCTTCCAAGTGGGGCAGCTGAAGAAAGTCTCGCCAGAAATCTTCGTCTGGCCGCGGTGACCAAGAGCCTCGGATCCAAGAATTCACGGTCCGTGGCCCAGACCTGTGAGCCACCTTCGCACAAAAGCGACAAAAAGCGACAAAAAGCGGCGTAAAAAGGCGGGAAGCTGATGATTTCGATTTTCGATTTTCGATTTTCGATTTTCGATTGCATTACACATTGATATCGATATCGATACTATATTTCATCATTCTCGAAATTGCGAGAAACTTGACGCTGTAATTATTTTTACTTACCTAGTTCTATAGATATTAGCGAGTGATCCATATCCAGTTTTGGAAAAAAAACAAATCTAGATTCTAAACCTCAAAACCATCCCGTCCGTGACAGCCGGAAGCGTCGGCCGTCCAACTGCAGCGTCAACGTCACGTCTTGGTCCGGATCCAGAAGCGCCTGCACGATGAACGCGTCCCTGGTGGAGACGGTCTCTGCTCCCACGAACATCGCCGTGATCAAGTACTGGGGCAAGGCGAGCGTCGCGCTCAACACGCCCATCAACTCCAGCGTGTCTGTCACGCTGAGCCAGGACGACCTCAAGGCCGTCACCACCGTCGCGGCCAGCTCGGACTGGGCCGAGGACCGCCTGTGGCTCAATGGCGAGGAGCAGGACATCAGCAACAAGCGCCTGCAGACCTGCCTCCGCGCGCTGCGGCGCCTGGCGCGAGATCGGCTGGACGGAGACGGCAACGTGGTCGTGCGGAAGGAAGACTGGGAGAACTACGGCGTCCGCATTGCATCCGCCAACAGCTTCCCGACCGCGGCTGGGCTGGCTTCTAGTGCCGCTGGCTATGCGGCGCTTGTGGCCGCGCTGGGGCAGCTCTTCTGCGTCGAAGAAGAGTATCCGGGTCAGCTGAGCGCCATTGCGAGGCAGGGCAGCGGCTCGGCCTGCCGCAGCCTGTACGGCGGCTTCGTGGAGTGGAGCATGGGCACCAAGAGCGATGGCTCGGACTCGCATGCCCTGGTGGTTGCTGACGCGGACCACTGGCCGGAGCTCAAGGCGCTCATCTGCGTCGTGAGCTCGGCCAAGAAGGACACCAGCAGCACGGCGGGCATGTCCACTAGCGTCGAGACGTCCCTCCTTCTGAGCTACCGCGCGGCGGCGGTCGTGGAGCCGCGGCTGGAGAAGATCAAGGAGGCGTACCGGGCCCGCGACTTCCAGTCCTTCGGGGAGATCACCATGCAGGACTCCAACCAGTTCCACGCCACGTGCCTGGACACCTACCCGCCGATTTTCTACATGAACGACGTCAGCAAGTCCATCATCAAGATCGTGCACGCCTTCAACAGCTACCACAAGGCCGTCAAGGCTGCCTACACCTTCGATGCCGGCCCGAACGCGGTCATCTACGCGCTCGACGATGACCTGATCGACATGCTTGCATGCCTTCTGATCTTCTATCCGACCACGGGGGCTGGATACGTATCGGACGGTGAAACGATGAAGAAGGTGAGGGCAAGCAGCCGTGCGAGTTGATGATTCGCGCCTGATCTCCACATTCATGTCGTTCACGCTGTTGCTCCACAATCACCTTGCGCAGGCCTCAGCTCGGAAATCAAAGCTGCCGAAGGACCTTGTAGCCAAGCTTGCGCGGACGGGGAGGACGCCGAAGCGTGGGGATGTCCAGAAGATTTACATCACGAAAGTAGGGGACGGCCCTCGCAGCCTGACCGGGGAGGAGAGCCTCCTGGATTCGGAAGGGCTCCCGGTAAGGGGATACAAGCCCAAGATGGCATCCGTCTCCTCAGTGGGCATTCTGTCGGACGCGGCCACCAGTCTTGGCTGCTTCTTTAGTAGCTCAGGCTTCCTGACCACGCTAGGTATCTTTGCCTGTGTTGGAGCGGGGTTCGGTGCCGCCGTCCTCACCAAGAAGCACTGGGCGGAGCTGCTCCGGAGCCGTGAGTAGGGATTGCGTGTCGTTTTCGTATTTGCCAGTGAAGGCCCGAATTCCTCGCTTGAAAGACATTACGTTGATCCGTCTGGGCTCGCCTACTCACCGCCCTCGCCGCCTACTTGATTCGCGCCTTCACGAGCCTTGTCGCGCAACTCACTCTCCGGGTCGTAGTCCTTGATCATCTCGTCAAGTTGCTCCTGGGTGTACTCCGGAACGCTGAACAGCTCGCCTTCCTCGTCATCCAGCGACCACAGCCAGTTCCCCCCAAACGGCAGCTCCTCATCGAGCGGATCCTGATTGTACCCCGGCAGACTTCCCCTGCCGTCTTCGTCGGCTGCCCTGGCGTTTGAGAAGGGATTGAAGGACTGCAGAATCACGCCAAGGACGTCCACATCATCTGGCAAGGTAAAGAAAGAAGAGAGCAAACGAAGACAGCGAAGCATGAGGGGCTTGCATCAAATGGCCAAGCAAGGCGCAACGTGGAAGGGGGAACTGACCATCTCTTGAAGGGTCGCCATAGCCATAGTATTGTGGATTGCCCCCCTTTCCGTTCTGAAGGAGCTCCAGATTCTCTTCGACCGCCTTCCAATTCCTCGAGGGGACGCTCGGACTTCTCTGCCAGCTGAAGCCGTCGTTGATTCGGTACGGAGTTATCTCGCCGGGCCCGTCATAGACACCATCCCAAGCGTCGCTCTTCCCGGCCAGAACATCAATGACGTTTCTCACATACCAAGAATACAGGCGGAAGCTCCGAGTGAGACGCACGGTGTCCAGCCGTGCCTTCACCCGCATCAGTCCGATTATCAGATCTTCCATGGGTCGCCCGTCCAAGAAGTCCTCCGCGAACTTGGGAATCAGCGTCGGATCGACATCCTCCGCCTCCAGCTTCTCCAGAAAGACGCACTCCATCGGCAGGGCGGACATCAACGAGGGCTGCTCGCGGAAGGCTTGGGCCATGCTCTAAGCAGTTTCGTTTCGTTTCGTTTCGTTTCGTTTCGTTTTGATTCGTTGATTTGGGAAGGATGATTCGGGGGTTGGGTGAGCCCGAAAGCCAAGGGAGTGCAGTCGAGGGCGGATCGAGATGCGCTTACCTGCATGGCGAGGACGGTAGTCTGCGCCCGGCTGATCGCCTTCTTCTCCGCGATGCGTAGACCAGAGCCCTCGCCGCTCAGCTCACGACGTTTCGCGGCCGTCTGCGCGTCGACGGTGTCTTTCGTGTACTTGTCTTCCCATGCCGATGTGACCGCCTTGATCACGAACCAGCTCGGCACGATTTCCGACGCAGCGGTTCCGATGAAGTTCTCCACGTCAGTGCGTCCCAGATAGTCTCCCAGGTCCGTCTGGCGGTCGAGCACATCCACATGGAAAACCGTGTTCAGACTGCCATCGGCAGCCATGACTTTCCGGCACAGCAGTCGGTATCTCTTCGCTTCCTCCTGGTCACCGCGACCCATGGCGTTGCCTTTCAGGGCAGAGATGGCGCGCGTGGCGGAAACGCTGTACAGGTGCATGTTGGCGTTGACGAAGCGCAGGAGTAAGTCGTCGTCCTCCTTGTCAACGACCTCCTGAAGCTTCTTCAAGCGCGTCTCAAAGGTCGAGTCCAGCGGGAGCCGGAACTCTGCGACGTCCGCCGCAGACGGCTCGTTCCACATAGCTTGAAAGCGCTCGGCCGGAGCCAAAGGGAACGCGACGGGCTTGCTCGTGAGCACATCCAGCAGGTCTCGCCCCTTCCTATCCTGCCTCGACTCGCTCCCCAGCGTCGGTTTTTCCTTCGCAGAGAAAGTGGAGGCGAAATGAGGACACCTTCTCAAGACGGCAGATCTCCTCAAGTCAGATATGTACCGTCACTTCAAAGGCGCTCTGCGGGCCATCTTCCACTTTTGGTGCTTCAGCCTCGTCCATCTTCACAACCTCCGGCTTCTCCACGTCGACAGAGTTGCCTTTCTTCTTCTTTCCAAAGCCGGAACCGCCCTTCTTGCGCGCGAGGAGTGGCCTGACATGCAGTGGCCTTCGCGTGGGCACGAGAAACCCATCGACGACGCCCAAAAGCGCCAGGAGGAGCGCGCCAAGTCGGCTCAAGTTCATGGCGAGCACACTCTGGACCGCCAGCTGACCGCTCGGGTATCTCTCAAAACGCCGCAAACCGGCCCCCAGCAGAACCGATCCTACCAAAAGCCTTCTTTCCGCGTCACACCTTGGGCGAGCTTACTGCTAGGGTGCGCTAGCAGGATCTGTTGCAGTTGCACTGGCGTCAGCTCGGCGAACGCAGGATCGATCCTGGAGCTTCGCTGGGACAGATGCGGAGATTCCCGAGCATCGGGGAAGCATAATAAGAACAACACCACCACCATATCGAATTGGGACGAGCGCAACGAGGAACAGAAGCGATCTGGAACATTCGCCAAACGCCTTTGCGCAAGCGACGCCAAGCAGGGCCGAGCAAGCGCATGGAGGCCGACAGCAATGTGGTGGCCGCAAGGTGGCTGAACCTCAGCGAGGAAGAGCTGGGAGCACAGGGGGACAGCGATGACGGCGGCGCCGAACCGACCTTGCAAAGGGGCCGCGGCCGCGGCCGCAGAGGCCTGGGGGCAGCGGCGCCCAAGCCGCTCGCGGCTGCAGCGAGCGGCCTTGCCAAGCACCTGAGGAAAGGCCGGCGGCGGCAGGAAGCTGCAGCGGAGCGGGAGGAGCTGGAGGAGGAGGAGCACGGTGTGAGCGAGCAGCTGGAGGAGAGCCGAACTAAGGCGGTGCGCTCACGCTCAAAGCCGCTTGTGCCTGGTTTGTTGCCGGCGACGGAAGTCCGGTCCACAGCTGCCAAGCAATCAAGAAAGCGGAAGAAAGATAGAGGGGTTGAGGCTCCAATGGATAAGACTCCAGATGCCGCGAAAGGGAAAGCGCTCGAGGGTGGCATGGCTGCAGCGAGCGACGAGGCGGCAGAGAGGCCGCCGCACCGCAAGAGGAAGAAGAGGCGGTCCAAGCAGAAGAACATCCGCAAGGACACTCGGAGCGTGGACCAGC
>JAAMXY010001372.1:0-10793 GCA_019677205.1 Pinguiococcus pyrenoidosus
TTGATACGGCCTTCCCATTCCTACAGTAAGGCCCGTCCAAAAAGGCACAAGCCGCTGAGGGCGGTGGCACCGCTAGCAGCCAGCCAGGTCACTCGATGCGGATCTCTTCTTGCGCCAACCCTTTCCTCCAGTATCTGCTGCTGCGGGGACTGGAGCGAGCAGCCCTTTCCGGTACCCGGGCAGCAGATCCTCGGGGAGAACGAACCCATGCTCCATTCCGTTTTCAATCCACGACTCACGGCTCGAAGCCGCCTTACCATCGTCCACGACGATTCGACTGCAACATGGCCGCAAACATCCTCTCGTTCCTGCCCGAGCGACAAAGACCGTCAACACAGCAGCTCGACGCACGTGCGAGCGTCCTTTTTGGGATTCTCATCTGTGCTGAGTCAGCGTTCTCCGCTCCTGTACGGCGGGACAGAAACGAAAAACAGCCGCCACATCGCAGCCTCAGGTCAGCCAACCGATGAAGGTATTTGCTGTGGTATGCGTCCTGCTGTAAAATTTTCGAGTAGCGCGGCAAACAATTGCGGGAGTATCCTGCTTTGAAACCCATTGACCAATCGCATCAAGGTCTTGTATTCCTTCATCTTCTTACGAGAAGCGATTGGTAAAATTTTCGTTCTGGAAACGGTCGAGAATCCATCTGCCCAGTCGAAGGGAAAGATCACGAGATGTTATAAGGCCCATATATGGCTCAATCTTTTGTGCATGCATCTCCGGCGCATTCGCTTCGCAAAAAGCGGTAGCGGCACCGGTCCGACAAGCCTCTCTCGCACCCCGCTCATTCTCTGGCCGCCCGTGGCGAGCACTGAGGCGCCAGGAAAGTTGCACTTTCAGGTACTGGCTGGAAAAGAGTCAGCGCATCGCATCTTGGAGAAGCAGCTCCTCGACACGGCAGTCTTGACTGCAACACCACCGTTTGCGTGGTCATCGTCGCCTCCCCAGATTTTGGGCGTTTCGTTCGTGTCTTGGCGGGATGGCGGGCTGGACTCGCCGCGATGCGCCGAAGCCGAAGGGATTTTTCCAGTTCTGTCCAGCTGCTGCGGAGGAGGCTTCGGAGAGGGCCTGTGTTCTCGAGATGACCAGCTCCTTCGGAAAGCTCACGGATGATCAGTGGCAGAACACGTCGAGACCCTGCACTCTCTGCTGGCGGCGAAGGGAGCTTTTGATCCGGTGTCAGATTGATGAACGGGGCGCATGGCACATGGTCTGCGGCAAGTGCTGGCCGGAAGTTAGCGGAGGTGTCACTGACGGAGATGAACAGCATCCGCATTTCAGATATGGAGGAATTTGGACAGCAAACCACAAGTAGTGACTTTTTTGGGGGGGGGGACTTCCGGAAACGTCTCGCTCCGCCTCTCTGCTCGTGGGCTTCGCCATAGATGATCCTTCGGGATGCAGCCATGTGCCCGCACCTGCCAAAAACGCTGAAGCGTACGGAGCATCCCAGATCCTCCTTCTCGGTTCTGGTAACTGGCACGAGGAGGCCCGAAAAAGCGACGGACACATTGAACCATGAACATCGGCGAGCTTCCTAGCAGACAGGGAGGATTCCACCATTCATCCCGCCTCGTCCCGAGATCCAATCTGCGCACCTCAACGGAGCTAGGCCGGCGCCCCCCATTGGCCTCCAGCAAAGACTCCTGATCCTGCAAGTCAGAGCATAGGCGAATAGAATCCACCTTTCATTGGCGCAGCTCTTTCCTTGGTGACGGCGAACGAATCACCGTCGTCAGCGAGGCACGCTTCAGAAGCGTATTCCGCATGAACATGTCCTGCATATGTCACGCGGCGGCTCCCGCGACCAATCAGCAGCCGAGAAGCCGCCGGGCGCCGCCTTCTCCTCTCAACTTCTGCACCTGCCTCGTCCCGCATACGGTCTCCTGGCGCCAATCATACGCCGCAGGCCTGGCGCCGCGTCGCCTGCATGAGCTAAGTCTCGCGTCGCAGCGTCCGAGGCGTCACCCAAGAGCTGTGCGACTGCGATGGCGACTCGCTTGGTCCGGAAGCACTCGGCGCCGCGGGGGATGGTGGCCGAGGCGCCAGTGCAGACCAGGAGGGCCAACTCCATCTCCGGCCTACCGCAAGACAGGCGGAAGAGGCTCTTGGTTGCCACGCGCTTGCACCTGAGGAACGCCGAGCGCATCCCGTCGCTTGAGCCGCTGAAGGCGTTTCTCAGCAGCTTCTGGGAGGTGCTGCGCTTGCGTTGCGGCGTGGCTGACGACCGCGAGGGGAAGACCTGCGCGGACGCAATCTACGTGGCGGTTGGCTGCGACGGCAGCCTTGGGCGCCAGTTCCTGGAGGAGGTGGAAGCACTCGTGCGCATGCTGCCCAACGAGGTCGAGGATCCGCCGATCCGCGTGCTGCCCATCAGCCCCTGGGGCAACTTCTTGGCGCCCTTGAACCATCTGGTTGGCGTGGCCGCCTCCGGGGGCTTCGACCACATCCTCTTCGCCTCCGTGGAGGCCACCCTGAGCTTCGACGACCTGCGCGTCCTCGAGACGGTGCTCGAGAGCGGGCCGCATGGGCAGCTCGTCGCCGGCGTCTGCCTTGAAGGCCACGACTTTCGAGCGGCGGCCGCCGGAGGTGTCCGCACGGTGCCGCTGACCGGTCGGACGATGCCCTGGAACACGCTCGCTCTGTGGGATACGCAGAAGCTGGCCAAGTTCGGATTCCCTTTGGTCGCCGAAGGCATCGTGCAGCGCCTCGAGGACGAGTTGGTGCCTGGCGGAGTAGAAGAAGGTGCGCGGATCTTGATGTGCAGTTTCCAAGGTCTCGATGCCCAAAGTGTCGCTCACGGCCCGTCTCTTGCCTTTTCACGCGCAAACTCAGCCGGTGCGATTGTCCTTGCGCTCCGGCACCTGCATCCGTACTGTGGAGATGCCTGGGTGGTCAAGCTGACGGGCAGTAAATGGGACACCGAGTCCTTCAGCAGCGACCCAGGACGACAGTTCTGGCACAAAACGTACGTCGTTGCTTCTCTTACCAGCCTTGTCCGTCATAAGCACTCACCGGGCAAGACATGCACTCGCACACATCTAGGAAACTTCGCAGCAAGGTTGACCGCGTTGTGCAGCAGATGAAGACCCTGCAGCTCGATCTTGACGATGCCCACGTCAAGCAGATCGATTGCAGCACCGGCGCCTGGAGGGCAGAGCTGGAGCGATACCAGTCTCAGCATCGGCGGCCTCTGCCGGTCGCGAACCCCATTGCCAAAGCATTTCTCGTCGAGGATGTGAAAGTTGACTTGTCCTTTGTCGTTGTCGTACATGTAGCCGCCTTTGCCGTCATCTGCCTGATGTCGGTGGCAGACCGGTACCGAAGAGCGCACCAAGCATAGACTTTGTATATACCGTACTTTACCGTAGCTGTCATAGCTGAGCGAGAAACAGGCGGAAGCTTTTGAGGTCCTCATCGTCCACTTTCTCCCAGTCCGCCACGCGCAGAAACTCCTCGCACAACCGGAATGCCTTGCTTGCCACAGTCTTGGTGTAGGAGCACTTCTTGAGCAGCTCGCCCTTCCTGAAGCAACGCTCCACTTCCGCGGCACGCGTGGTCAGGGGCTCCGGCACGCCCGCCTTCTTCGCGCAGAGCCTTGCGTAGGACGAGTTTGCGCAGCCTGGGCTGAGCTTGAAGAGCGGGACGATGCCGAACGGGTCCACGCCTTGCTGCGGTGCGCTCCTTCCGTGATCGTCCTGCACCACGATCCTCATCTGATACAGCTGCACCTCGGCAATCGTTTTCATCACGTCACCGCAGGAGCCTGCGTCGAAGAGGTGCGCCGTGGCGAACACTCGCGAACGCTTCCGCTGCAAGTCGCCCAGCGTTGCGACCAGCAGGCTCAGTCCGTCAACGAAGGCCGTGCCCTTCCCAAACTCGTCAAGAAGGAGAAGCGATCTGCTGGTCGCGTTGCGAAGCATCGTTCCAACCTGGTTCAAGTCGATGGTCATGGTGGATTGCATCACGGAGGCGCTTTCGCGGCTAGCGATGCGGCTGTAAATCGCATCGGTGAGCCCGACCAGCGCGGCAGTGGCGGGCACGAAGGATCCAATGTGGGCGAGATACACGATCTACGCACAGGCAAGAGCGCAGTTAGTGGGCGGCACCAACACAGCTCTCGGGTTGACGGGTAAGCTTCCGTACCACTCCGACTTGCTTGACATACACACTCTTGCCCGAGGAGTTGGGTCCGGTGATCAGCGCCACGCGGTTGTCGTCGTCCACAAAGGTGTCATTTGGGATGTAGCTGGAGACAGTGATCTCTTGCAATGGATGCCTGCCCTCCTTGATGACGATGACGTCGTCGGCAGTCACTGCCGGTTTGCTGTAGTTGGAGTCCGTGGCGACGACGGCGAAGGCGATGAGGACGTCTAGGACGGACACCGCGTCGATGGCCTGCAGCAGATGGTCTTCGTGCTGCAAGACTCGCTCTTCTACTTCTCGGATGATGCTGTTCTGCAGGTCGAGAATCTCTGACTGGATGTCTCCGACCTCCTCGTCGAGGGCGCAGACGTGGGCTTCTTTGTAGAAGGCTTCTCCCCGCTGCTCGAACACGAACTCCCAGTTGTCCGGAATGAACTCATTGGCGGTGTCCTTGTGGAGCGCGACGAGGAACCCGATCTGTGGAATGTACTCGACGCGGATTTCATCCAGCAAAGGGATTCCTTGCAGAATCCGGTGCGCACGGTCGTTCAAGATCGAGTCCAGGACATCGTAAATCTGCCTCGCGCGGTCAAGGTCGTCGTTCACGCCCTCGTGTACCACCAGGAGCTTCATCTCCTTGCTTTCCGTCCAGTTCACGACATCGAGAAGCTCGAGGCACTGCGTGAGCGAATCGGATCGGACGGAGCGCCATCCATTTTCGACCAGCGGCGGGAGCCGCGTCCTCGAGCAAAGTGCGATGATGCTGTCTTTGATCTCCAAGACTGCGACGATGGCCGTCCGCAGCCCGCTCCAGTGCGGATACCGGGAGGTGCCCTTGCGCATCTTGGCAAGCACTCGCCCAACGTCCTGGACGCTGCGCAGGGACTTGCGGAACTGCGCAGCGATGTCGCGGCCGTCGATGGACGCAAAGACCTCGACCGCGTCGAGACGCTCCTGGATTTGGCTTCCGTCCAGCAGTGGCCGCTGCATCCAGCTCCGAAGACATCTACGACCGGGGAGAGTAACCGTCCTGTCCAAGAGAGCGAACAGCGAGTAGCCCTCCTTGGCCCGTCCCGTGCCGCTCAGCAGATTTGGATGCGCGTCCTTGGAGAATATCTGCAGCGCTCGCTGCGTGCTCACGTCCAGTCGCATGTGCTTCGCAGTTCCAAGGTGTGCGAGCTTGTGCACCACAAGCTGCTGCCGCTGATCCGGCACTTTCGTGGACATCAGGACCGTGGACACGAGAGCCCCGAGCGCTCCGACCAGCGACCGTCTCTCGACGGGAATCAGCGTGCACAGCTTCTCAAAGGACAGACCGACGCCATGCTGGGACTCTTGGCCTTGGATCGAAGTAACGCAAAGCTGATTGCAGAGCTTGCCGATGGCGTCTTCGTAGCGCCACATCTTGGACTTGATCACTTTGTGCGCTCGCGTCACGTTGCCATTCTCGTCCGCACAGAGAATGCGCACCATCTTCTCATTCGTCGCAAGCGAGACTGGCAGCAGCATCTCCGTCGGAGACGTCTGCTCGACGACTTCGGAGAGAATGTCCGTCTGCTTCCCATGAGGCACATCGACGCATTCAACGAGGATCACACTCTCAACGTCTTTGTACATCGCGATCCCAATCTCGGACTTCTGGATGCAGATTGCCATCGGGTAGTACGCAGCATCTTCGTCGTCGTCGCTCGCGTCCGTCTTGTCCGCAGCATCCTGTGCAGACTTCGGCGGGAAGTTCGGGCCGGACTTTGGCGCCTGTTCAGTCTGCTTCTCCCGCGCCATCCGAAAGCTAGAGTCGGTTTCTGAAAGGCACACAGAGCCTCGAGACGTCCACCAAGTACTTCAAACACGAGAATCGGTGCGGACGGTGGGACAGTCTGGAGTGTGCCTGTGCGCTCCAAAGGCTGGCGGACAAAGAGATCGCACCAAAGCCTCAAAGTTCTGTGCGCGGTCGCCAACGCGTTCGAATCGTCGCGAGGGAAAGCTCGCTCGCCGCGCTGCCTCGTCATTGGCTGGTTGTCAGGGCTTTCCTCGGCCATCACGGGCTTTTGTTCTTCCGTTGAAACCAAAGTCCGCTTGCCCAAAGCAATCATAGCATCCCGTTGGACCTCTGCTGACCAATCCCAGGAGGCACAGCCGGCCATGCAACGTCCGCCGAAAACGGAATGCGAAACTTCGCGCATCCAGGACGCCTCGGACTAGCTCGTCTTTGCGCCGTCCGCAGCGGTTAGCGAGCCTCCACTCTCGTGCATCTTGGGCCAGAACGATGTCTGACATGGCTTTGGCGGTCGACAACCGACTGTACGACAAGCTTCGCTGCAGACTCTCGCGCGATGACGACTTTCGCGGCGCCTTCCAGATGCTCCTGCAAGCCAGCGGGGTGGGTGACCACAGTGACAAAAATTCGGTTGCTGCCGCGCCGGACAACAGATGCTAACCTGTGTCTTACTACCAATGCACTGTCACAGGGCGCTCTGACGTTCCGAGCCCCCCAGCTGCGACGTGCGTTCCGGTCGCTTTTGTCGCAGTCGCTCTCGCACGCGGAGACGGAAGCGCTCTTCAAGCGTATGGACGTTGACGGAGATGGAGTGCTCTCCCAGGCGGATCTGCAGAGCTGGGTCCACAACCATAAGACGCAGAGCACGTGGCTGGTGAAGAAGACTCCCCAGTATCTTCGACCGTTGAAAGCACGAGAGGACACGGACTCGCGCGTCGAGGCCAAGGCCGCTCGCGTACTCACGCTCCTGCAGAGCAAGGTAGAAGGTCTGCGGGGCGGTGCCAGCGAGGCCATCACGATGTTCCCGCACAGAGAGTTCCTGAGCCCGGACGACTTCGCGATCGGCACTGAGAAGCTTGTTGGTCCGCTCGCCGCGGAAGTCATCGACGCGCTGCTCAAGCAGATTGGCGTAAACTCCGACGGGAACCTTCCTCGGATCCGCTTGCTCAACGTGCTCAATGGTGAGAACACGTCGCTCGACACCTGTGCACTTGGTGCCCACTGCAGCGGACTCAAGATCCACCAGCCGGGTGACAAGGCGCTTCTCGCGAGTCAGCTTGCGGCGAACGATGCGTCTCAGGAGCGCAGCATGCCCTCTTGGGTCGCAAAGGGTGGCGCGAAGCGGTACCACGAGAGCACGCCAGCCTGGGAGGCCTCTCGCGAGAAGGAGCGCTTCAGAAAAACGGCAGAGGCCTCTCGCGTGCCAGGGTACACCGGTTACGTGCCTGGGGTGAAGCTCACCATTGGCGACACCTTCGGGCGCGCCGCGCACAAGAGCATGACGCTGAATAGAAGAGAAATGCTCGGCTGCCTCGAGAAGCCGGTGCTGCCGGACGCGCTCCACTACGGCACTTCCAACAGCCACGAGCGGTGGGGACTTCCCGGCTACGGCGGCTACATGGCCGGCATGCAGTCCGACGCGCTGGTGGGCATGTCGCCCTGGGCGAACCACATTCTCTTCCCCGACGACTACCAACACGGCACCAGCGTGCAGAAAGCCATCAAGAGTGTAAAGGAAGAGCTCAAGGGCTTTGTCGAGGGGCAGTCGAGCCTACTTGAGGCGTTCAAGGAGCTTGGCGCGGACGAGCAGAACAAGATTCCGAAGGCCGTCTTCCTCCAGTACCTTCAGAAGACCACGAATGCTGGAAAGGTTGTCACAGGTACGTCAAAACTTGCAATGCGGCATTCCAGTCATAGGATTGTAACAAGCTGCCCCTAGGGCACCTTGCCGACGAGATCTTCACTGCGTTGGACGCGGACGCAGATGGAGCGATCAACATGGTGGACTTCGTACACAGATGTCTCTGCTGATAGGCTGCGCAGGCGCCTTTCATGATAGTCAAGATAATAAACCTTTGCTTCATTGTCTCAAAAGTCCGTTGGGCGGAAAGGGGAAAACCTCAGGAGGAAGAAGGCCAAACCATGCACCCTCCACGCCCTCGCTGCGGTGAAACCATCTTGAGCAACAGTATCCGATTAAGAATGGCGCATATCGTCGTCCAAAGTTTCTTTTTCTCCTTTGCACGAAGGTCGTCGCGCAGGGAGCTCACCCAATCGCACCAGCATTGTTGCTCCTTCTCATGCGGCTCAACTGTACAGAAGCGGCCACCTCGCACATTCTCGACGCCATGTTTCAGCATCAGCGCAAGAGTGACCGCGTTCTCGAGGTCCTTAACCCCAGCCCAAGGCATCCAACGTGGTAGATAGTAAATGCCGAGCACCTTGATAGGCATGAACTTCTTCGTCCACTTCGGTCCTCGGCGTGCGCGGTGACGATCCATGCGCTTTCTGAATGATCCTGTCATTCCAACGTAGAACTTGTCTTCTTTGAGCAGAAGAACGTAAACGACATCCATATTGTCCAGATGCATGTTGTCCAGATGAATCTTCTTGATCCGCGCTTCTGCCACCTCCACGCTCTGCAAGAAGCAAAGCTCGACGTGTTGACGAGTTTCTTTTGCCGGTGAAGACCTTCCCGCGCTAAGCTGCAGCAGGGGCCGTTCTTGCAGAGCGCGCAGTGAGCGATTCGGGGCGCGCCATGGCGAGTGCGTTCCAAACGCTGCCACCGAGGTGGTTAGCACCAGGAGTATGCCAATCTTGCGCCACATGGATCAACGGAAAGGGTCCGGCCAACGCCGCCGAAGTCGAAAACCTGAGCGGACACCCACCTCACCTGGAAGACTTCAAAGCTGCAGCCAGCTTGTTCAAGCATCCTTGTCAACGATCGCGGCCCTAAAAAGGCGGGCTTTCTGGATAGGAAGGCACGTGGAAGTGCGATGGCCTATCAAACGGTCGGCGGAACATTCGAAATTCCGCCGTTTCCCGCCAAAACCCTTGTACGCCCGCATGTAGTACCAACTTTCAGGTTGCGCCACAAAACGGCGGTACATATCCTCTTCGAACTTATCCAGGGCACAGGGAACTTCGCGAGTTGCAGAGCTCATGAGACGCGCGGACGTATCTCTGGTGAGTTGCTAAATCTGCGCGTAAGGCGCTTTTTTCTGACTTTCCCCCGCCTGAGAGATCGTACTCTACGTCTTTCCAAGGTTATTATGGGTCTTCTTTGCCGCACACTGGGCTTCGTGCTGCCGCCCCTGCGGAGAGGAAACCTTATACGAAGTCTGAGCCGGCGGATGGCGGAGAGAAACGTGTCTGACCTCGGCGCCCGAGAGGCGCAGGCGGAAATCTCGCGGTTGGCTGATGAGATCTACCGCCACGATCAGCTGTACTACCGCGACAGTGCGCCGGAGATCAGCGACGAAGATTACGACCTCCTCGTGCAGTATGCGAACGATCTGGAGAGCCGCTTTCCGCAGTTTGTGCCGCCACACAGCCGTAGTCGTCGCGTCGGCTATCGCGATCAGCTGACGGCGGCCGAGGCGGGCTTCCCGCCAGTGCGCCACCGGACTCGCATGTACAGTTTGGACAATGCGTTTGGCCAGGAGGATATCGAGGCCTTTGTGCAGCGCTTGAGGCGGGTGTTGCCACCGGCGCCGGCGGACCAGGGGGACTGGGACCTTTGCTTCGTTGCCGAGCCGAAGATCGACGGACTGAGCCTGTCGCTTGCGTACCAGGACGGCATCCTGCTGCACGCTGCGACCCGTGGGGACGGTACGACGGGGGAAATGGTCACGGCAAATGCCTTGCAGATCAGAGGCGTTCCTGCAGAGCTTAGGGCACAGCCTGAGGAAAGAAGGCCGGCCTTCGTGGAGGTTCGCGGAGAGGTCTTCTGTCCTCTCGAGGAGTTCCGGGTATGGAGTGACTCAGTGGAAGGCGATGCGCCAAAGTCCCCTCGGAATGTGGCTGCGGGGAGTGTGCGGCAGCAAGACGCACGAATAACGGGCGAGCGACCGCTGCAGTTCTGCGCCTACGGTGCAGAGTTCCGTGGCGCACAAGGGCAGCCGCAAAGCCACGAAGCGCTGCTGAAGTGCTTGAGTCGCTGGGGCTTCAAGACGTCCTTGGATCTGCTGTCGCCACGGAACCCGGCGACGCAGCTGCGCACTGCTGAAGACATGATGGAGTTCGCGAGCTGGATTGGGAACAGCCGAGCCGTCCTCGATTTCCCGTGCGATGGCGTCGTCTTCAAGCTTGATGACTTGGAGCTGTCCAGCCTTGCCGGCTTCACAGCCCGCGCACCTCGATCGGCGATCGCGTACAAGTTTCCCTCGTCCAAGTTCACCACTGTCCTGCTGGACGTCGACGTCGGGGTCGGAAGGACCGGTCTGCTCACACCGAGGGCGATCCTGGAGCCGGTGACCATCGACGGCGTTAGCGTGTCCAAAGCAACGCTGCACAACTTCAAGATCCTCGAGGCGCTCGATCTAAGAATCGGCGATCGAATCTCAATAGAGAGGGCTGGCGACGTGATCCCTAAAATAGTCGGGAAGCTGTCGTCATCACAAAGCAGTAGAACAAAGATCCACGTCCCAGAACACTGCCCCAGCTGCTCGTCTCCTCTTCAGGTGAGGGGAAGGGAAGGAAGAGGGGGCGATCGTTTGGCGTGTGTATTTGGACCATTTAGCGGACATCCAGTTGCGTAGGACTTCTGAATCTCACGTGTCTCAACAGGTCGAGGAAAGTGGAAAACAGCTGAGGTGTACGAATAGCTTCCTGTGTTGTCCCGGTCAGATGAAGGAGTATCTTTTCTACG
>JAAMXY010001378.1:0-14966 GCA_019677205.1 Pinguiococcus pyrenoidosus
TCTATCCTCAAGTCCTAGTTCCAAGCCTTCACCAGCGGGCACATCAAAGAGAGGAATACAAAAGAAGTTTCTCCCCAAGAGAGTGTACCCGACCTGTTTCTGTCCCCAACGCAAGTTCGAGTCGTGGGCCCAGTCTCATCAAGTCTTCGAAGCGCTCCGGGCTTCCCCCGCGTCTTGGAACGTGTGAGACTGAGAGTGGGCACAGTTGGAGGCTAGCAACCATCCTTGATTCGGAGCAGCATCCGCTTCTCAGCGCCGAGCAGGAGCTGGGCAGATTCGGTACGTCTTCGACGTGGTGTCCAGGAAAGCACAGCTCACAGTGGGAAGTCGACTCCGTCTCCATTGGGGCACGGCTCACGCGTCCTCGGCAGTGACCTTGGGCAGATGGACCAAGATGAAGAATACGCGGCGTTTCTGTCACTTCTCGACCGTTTGTATCAGCACTGCGACGACGAGGGGCAGTGGGATGAGCTACAACGCTGGATAGAAGGCGGACGAGTACGGGACTTCGCAATCTCGTTGAGGAGCTCGAGGCCGGACGGCTGCGTTGACGAAGGAAAGCACGATTCGTTCCCTCCAGGGATTTACAGAAAGCTTCTTCGAGCGGTCTCCGGCCTTCTGGCCTGTGAAAAGGTGAAAGCACCCATCTTGAATCCGCTGTAGGCTCATCTCTGACGAGGATTCTGAAGGCCAACCCGACTGTGCCTTCGATTGCTGCAAATGTTCTTATGGCGCTCCGGAGACTATCCGAGTTCGATCAAGGCGATCTCGCTTCTTCGTTTTCGGGGAGTGGACGCGCAGAGCTTCGCGACTATGTGAGGCTCACTCTCGATCGTGCCGAGGTGGCGAACGATGAGTACGCCCAGCTGATCCTTGTGTTGTTGTATACCATCTACGAGTCTTGTGAAGATCTCCGTGCGGGAGTGCGCGGAGACATCATCCGTTTCCTGAATGGGTTCAGCAGAAGCGGCAGGCAGCTTCGACATGCCCAGGTCCGTCCTGTTCTCGAGTTGCTGGGGCAAATCGTAGCAGGCATGAATCCCGTTCCACTGGAAAGTGAGGCATCCGCGAAGGACAGCCAGAAGATCAGCCAGCTGAAGATCCTTCTCCAGCGCACTTTGCTAGGCCTGCATGCCACCAATGAAATGACCTTATGGCGGGACCAGGTTCCGGTGCTCAGTTTGTTTCATGCCGACCTTGTTTATTGCGTACTGGCAGTATTGGATCAGATTGCGCTTCACGAGCTTCAGTTTCAGGGTAGCCGCCCGCTGCCGCAAGAAGCAATAGCTTGCCAAGCAGAGGCAATCCAAAGGCTGCTGGACCACTGGCCAGACAGGTTCATGAGCAATACCCCAAAGCAAGTGCTCTTGCTTCATGAGCTTGAGCGGCTGCTTACGCATGCGCTTCCAGAGCGGAGCGGTGGAGCAAACTGTGAGAATGACCTTCCTCAAAGTGTTCTCGAGGTCTTCGCGCGTGTCAGGGATCGCGTGGTTTCGCACCTCTGCAGTGTCCTGAAGGGAGACAACTTCCGGCCCTTGGAACGCGTGTTACTGATGTGGACAAATCCACGATTTGCAAGGCTACTGCAGCATCCAGGGCATTCAAGTGCCGTAATCTTACCTCTACTCGAGGCGCTGGTTAGACCCGAGACGGACAGGGCAATAGCCACCACCGGGACCGTTGGCCATTGGAACCCAACGGTAAATCGTATGACCAAGCTGGTCTTGTCAAAGCTTTTAGAGGCGGACAGGCACGCTTTCACGAGGGCTGCAAACGAGCTTTTCAGTGGATGCTCTACACAGCTCCCAGGAGGTAAAACTGCCGGCGTGGGATCCTCGAGCACCCTCCCAGCCTCGGAAGGTGCAACTCGCAATGCTTCCCGCGGGCGCCTACCAACGGCGTTCGCTGTCGAAGAAACTGGATGCAAGACCCGCGACGAAATCGCGGATACAACACTATCTTTAGCCGGTCGCCGGGCAATTCGTCCTGCCACAGGAATGGCCCATGCGATACGAACAGGAGGCAAACAGCCGCCTGTGACAATAACTGGAGTTGCGCCATGGGCGTTCAGTCCAGCGACCAGGCTCGGATTGAAGCGTGGTCAAGCCGCTCCTGGGGTGGCAAGCATTGGAGAAGCGTCCGTTGCCCCAGCAGATGCTCTCCAGCCCGATCAACAGCACGGAAGAACACCACCAGGGAGGCGTGTACCGGCTCCCAGAAGCATGGAAGGGCTACGGGAAGAGAGACGCCAGGAAGTACCGGGACATCGCAAACAAGAGACCGAAGATCCCGACCGCTGCAAAACTGCGACGGTGACCGTGACCAAGCCTTCGGCCGGTGAGCAGGCAACGGCTACCCGGGAAGTTGAAGTCTGCGGTCCAACAGAATCGATCACGGCCGATGAAAGCGAACTCGGGCTGCAGTACGTTCTGTGCTACATGGAACGGCTTTCTGCGGAACACGAAGAAGTCAATGGTCAAGCGTGGCACTCCGCTTCGATGGCACCTGCGCCTGTATTGCTGCCCGCCTTGAAGTTCCATGACCTCATCTGGGGGAAGGAACTTGGCTATGGAGCCTTCAGCCGAGTACGATACGCTCGTCGGGTCATTCGTGGTGGGGACCTCAGCAGGCAAGGTCGTTCGACGTGGCCTGAGTACGCAGTGAAGTGCATCGACGGGGAGAAAGTTAGGGAGGAAGGTTTGCAGCTCAATGTCTCACGAGAAATAGCGGTCTTAAGGATGCTTACTCACCCCGGGATAGCGCGTTTGGTTAGCAGCTTCGCGTACAAAGGAGACGCATACCTCGTTTTGGAGTTCGCTTCCTTGGGTGATCTGCAATCTCTGATAAGCCGTCTTGGGGCCTTGCCTCAGCGGATATGCCGTTTCGTTTCAGGCAGTGTTGCCGCAGCTGTTTTGCACATTCACGATCTTGGTTTTGTGTACGGGGATCTCAAACCTGAAAATATCCTCCTGACTCAGACGGGACATGTGAAGATCACAGATTTCGGTGCGTGCCAGCCTTTCTCTGTTGATGCATTGCAACGACTCAAGGAGAGAATACTGGAATCGAGAAGGCTTCGAAGTGGTGACTGGAGAGACGAGCTGGATGCACCCGGCGGCGTTGATTCCCATGCGTCGGATCTGGCTGCTTTCCGCGTTTCCGGACAAGGCAATTCTCAAGAGGACTTGAGGCAAGAGGACTTAAAAGGAGAAGACCTTGGACATGAAGGCTTGTTTAAGCTGCTTTTCACTGACAGGCGGGTGGAGGGCACGGTTGCGTATCTTGCGCCCGAGATAGTGAAAGGCTCAAGCACCAGCACTTTGGGTGATGCGTACTCGCTCGGGTGCGTTCTATACCGCTTGCTGATGGGTAAACCACCGCAGTGGGGAGTTGAAATGGAAGAAGTGGCGGAACGCCAAGTACGTTTTGCAGAGCGAAGCGAAGATGATAAGTATCCTCAGAGGATCTTCTCCGCAAACACGCGTTCCGCCTGCTCGGGTCTACTGCGTGCGGACCCTTCCCAGAGACTGGGTATAGAAGCGTTTGCGCACCATGAATTCTTCGCAGAAGCCTCTGAATACAATGACGTGTTCACTCTGCATCAGCTTGACTCGAGCGGCACGCCGGACTTTGTTTCCCTGTGTGAAAGCGCTGCAGGAATGTCAGAAGGAGATGCAGAGTGGAATCAGCGGACGTTTTCAAGAATCTGGGCGCCGCTACCAACGAAGTTCGAGTTCATGAATGACCACGCAGCTTTGATGGATGAAAATGGGCCTTCTGAATCAAGCGGTGTGCGGCTTCAAAATGGGTTCCGACTCCGTAACACAAGACTGGTGGAGGCAGGTCTGGGTGCCATCCCTGAGAGAAGTGAACGGGGAAGGCCTTTCGGAGGCCTTCTCCCGGATTCCAAAGGATCCGAAGGCGTCGCTCGAGGGGACAGTATGTAGCGCACTGCAAATACTTGATGCTCGAGGTCTCCAGCTGCTGCGACTGGCGCTACCGAAAGAAGCAAACCAAGAAGCCTGACAAAAGCTTATCGAATGTGTCTGCTTCCAGACATGGGTCTTTTGGCTACCCTTTCGTGTCTCTGGTCTCCTCCTACACACGTTCTACACTGCAAGAGCGACGTTTGTGAACGCTTCCTTCCTGTGGCCGTTTCGGGCAGACACCTACAAAGCTGTAGGAACAGTCGGGCCTCTTCCGAGCACCATGTTGGCCAAGGCGTTGTGCCTTGCCGCCTAGACAACACCAGGAGCAAAAAGATACTCGGAGGATATCCTTCCGCTCCTTGCTTCTTCGTACCCAGCCCTTCCTTCTGCGAAAAAAGGGCAACCGAACAGCGGTGGGAGCGCAAAAGACTGAGCGAAGTCGCACGAGCTTTCCTTCTCCATAGTGAGCTCGAAGACGTTGTCAATAGGTACGAGCAATCTGTGCGGGAGCTGATTTGTCAAACCCCTCCTCTGGCGAATCATCCTGACGACATTGGGAAGGCCCGGTGTCGAGCAACCTAGTATTATGCAAACTCATCTGGCATGAACTGCGTACGGGAGACCGTAGCGCAAAAGCTTGACCCCCGCTAGAGAGTTAAGACGCTCGCTGAGTTATGCTGGGGAGCAGCTTTGTACCGCACGGGAAGCTGTGCGGGCACTGGTCCATGCCCCGAACAGTGCAACATCCTTGGCGACGACGTCGCCGCGGAAAGTAGAAGAAGTGGTCACATACTTTCCCCGCCGCAGGTTGCACTTGATTGCGATGCCAGCCGGCTCGAATATGGCCTTGTTCTGGCCAGCGATCGGCGCTGCCAACAGATCCCCTGCTGTTTTGGGATGGACCTGTAACTCGGCGTTGCCTCCAATAGACTTCCCCAAAAGGACACACCTTCAAGAGTTCATTATCGTCTTGTATCCCACGAAGTACTATTCGTATTCGCGTATGGAAGAAATTCCAAACACTTGGAAGAGCAAGTAGGGCTGTTGATGAGTAATCAAACACCAAGTGTGAGAAAACTCAATAAGCTTGTTGGTTTGCACGTGATCAATGCGACGGCGTTGTGGCGAGACCAAAGTGCCATTTTAGAGCAGTATCAGGATGACCTTGTCTCCTCTGTGCTGTTTCTACCAGATCAACCTGCTCTCTACCGGTTGCAGTCCTTGCATCATCAAAGCAGCGAGTCCTGGTGCTAAACTCAGGTAGCTTTTTCCTGCCAAATCGATTTTATCCTGCAGTTGTTAGGCTTCTGGTCAGTTTTGTCCGATAGGACTATGAGAATCTCCGCTTATCTTCTTGACAGCAGCCCGTAGGAGGGATGTGGTTAGTATGTCAGGGTGCCGCGGATCTCGAACAAGCTCCTAATCAAGAATCTTTCCACATCGGAAGCACCCGCTCTAGCAGGCGACAGCTCTTTCCCTGGAGCATTGAATGCAGGTGCGATATCACTTGATCCCGGTCGCGTCCAGTACCTCATGAAGACTCTCCCTCAATCGGTGAATGTCTTCGACCGCTTAGCTGTGGTAAGACATACATCTTTCCTTCCTCGAAATCTTGAATCATTACTCACTTTTGCGCGTTGCTGGTGTACCCATCTTATCGGCTCTGTGAAACGAAAACGACGAAGTTCGATTTGACAGCATTGTTGGGATCAAACTGGAGTGGAACAGGTCGCGGCCGATCAAGTTCGACTTGCAGATCAGAGCGAAGCATCCTTATTTCCAGACAGAATTCATCTCGAGATGCGTCATATATTGCGTGCAAGGATTCGTTGAATCCCGATTGCGAGCAAGACTAAGCTTGAAGGCATTTAGAGTCTACCCTCTTCAGACGGGCTTTAGACTTCACCAGCTTGCATAAAGTGTGCGTAACTACCAAGTGTGAAACACTGAATTCCAGGGCGCTTCGACCTCTAGTAAGGAAGCAGCTGTGGCAAGTAGTTCAGCGTGGAGCTAGTGTGCCTTTCCAAATGATTAGCCTCCGCTTCAAAAAGACTTCGGATTCAAGTCAAAGATAACGAAACCTGGGACAGAACCATTTTCTATCAAGGAATCGGAAGTTCTTTGCGAACGGAGTCGAACTCCACAATTCCAGGCTAGAGCGGATAGCCCTGCATCCCTGCTTGACAGACTAGAACAAAGGAGTCCTTTTAATGACGTTCCATGCGATATGGCACCAACGCACGGCTTTCGCAGGTTGGACGGAGAAGAGAAATCCAGATATTGTGTGCTAATTTGAAGAGAGAAAGGCGAGACTCCTCAATCGTATGGAATGCAGGGCTCATTCAAACCAATTCGTTAGAAATACTCGAAAGGCGAGCGCTTCAATAATGCGCGAATGTTCTGCTCTGGTATCAGACAGATCTCGGCTATGCTTTTGTAGTTATCCAGACTGCGCAAGTGTGTCAAAAGTCCCATGAGTCGTCGTTCCGCTTTCACAGTCACTTTGGTACGAAAGATCGCACCTGAAGAAGAGCTTTACGCTGTTTGAAAGCCTCGAGAAATGAGGAGACATTTGCCAGGCCAAAACCCTCGACTTCTTCAATCTCTGGATCCTCGCAGAAGACGCGAATGATCGCGAACTCTGCCATGAGGCCTCTCCTTGTCATTCCTTGCTGAGCTGCGTCGAGAAGGAAATGAGATCTACATATCGAAACTCAAATTGAAGTCACCGCTTAGATAGCTTACCATCTACCTCTTCAACAGTCATCGACGAGATCCGACGAAGGTCCAGACTAAGTACAGGAGGCGGCCTCATACCTGGACCGTGGCCCAAGCATACGATACGCAGGTCGTCCTCTGTCAGCAACCAGTACTCTTTCCGCACCTCCATCTTGCGGATCGCTGCAAAGCAGCAATACAATGGCGAGCAAAAGGCAGGAATCGGCCATCCTCGACCGCCCTTGGCTTCGTAGATCAGCCGTTGCAATTGCGCGTCACCATTCAATAATTCGGGGCTCAGGGTAGTCCACGCAATTACAGCCTTCGCAGAAAGGGACGCCTTTGCCAGAACTTCATTGGGGATTTCAAAAGGACTCGATATGGGCGAAGATTCCATCGCCACTTCGCTTGGTCGTTCTTCCAAAACTGGGGGTAGCGAGCTCCGCGGATCATCATGAAAGTTGCCTGCATGACTCCGTGCGTACAACCTCGCACTCATTATACACTGACACGAGGCGAGATCTCAAGTGCTTTCAAATTTCAAGGGGTACTTTGAGAGCGAAGAGCATGTTGACGGAGATGGTGGTTCGTGCTATCGCCCTGGCCAGACGCGTGTCTCCCTTGCTCCCAGCCAATTATTTCCCCGCATTGCGTAGGATACAGGATCTGTGAATCAACATGACTTTTTAACATATGATGATAGTAATTTGAATATTCTCCACGACAATCATTTGAGGATGCGCCCGCTAATGCAAGGCGAGGCAAATGACCGGACGTGCTGACGAGATCGATCGCATTGCAGTGAGTTCTCTCGCTCGTCGGATGCCCCGAAGGACTCTTCCGGATAATCAGCAGTCTTTTCTTCCTTGATACGGCGGCGATCAAGAGTCCGCTTCATTGCTCGGCGCTTGGCGATCCTTTTGCCAGCAGCCGGAACGCAAACTTCTGGTACGTCTTTGCGCTTTCCATTGCGCTTCCAGAATTTTGAGGTTCCATTGGGCCGGTGTTCCACAACTTCTTCGAGACCAGACCAAAAGCGAATCTTCTCGTCCGTCATGGTGGCTACGCGTGTGAAGATGCGGTCATGATAGGGACGGAGTTCTGCGTTTTGCGCCAAGCTGTCTTGTCCTGGATTAAACTTTTTCGATAGCGTTCGTCTCCGTCGCTGACAGCCAGCCAAAAAAAAAAAGTGCAAACTCTACAATAATAGTGATGAAAAGAAGGGAGAAACGGAAAGAAAAATCGGAAGTATAGTAAAGAATGGAGATCGAATGCATAGACGGATTCTATTCGCCGAGGGATCCACACAGAATTTATCATTCCCATAAAGAATGCCATTACATACTCAATTTTCTTTTTGAACAAATCGAATCAAGTTTCTGTTTGACCCACCAGTGTACGTGCACTGCGATCGGTTTCGTCGGTTATATCTTGTGGTTTTGAGGGTTTTATCCAGTCAAGTGAGCTCTCCATCCTGTGTCTCTTTAATGACAGATATACTGCGATTCTTCTGCAGCCGCCGTTTTAGGGGATGTCAGAGAACGGAGAGTTTCAGCTTTCGAAGCAACCAGACAGTAACGGCGACCAAGTTTTCAAATTTACACGCAACGTTGGGCTGATCAATCTCAGCGCCGTACACACGCTGAAGTGCCTCAGGTTGTCAGAATTGTCAATTTGACATCTTTATGCTCTTGAAAGCTCCACCACTTAGGGAAAACCGCTCACTCATCAAACGCCGTCAAGCGCAAGTTAAAGACGCAGCGCAGCGTTTCCAGTCCTGGCCCTAACACGTCCAGACCGCAGCAAACAGATCTAATCACGCGAATCTGCTTTGTGAAGATGGGTGCTGGAGCCAGCGTTCCCCAAGAGGGAGAGCTTACCCTTGATGAAGTCAAGGCAATTGCGACCGAGGCGGGGAAGGAATGGACCGAGGAGATGGAGAAGGTTTGTTTGCTTGATTTGAGATGGAAAGAGTAGCTGTGGCCAGCACGCAAAGATTGATCAGCAAAAGTTAGTTCGCCGAGCATGTGAGAGTGCGAAGGTCGACTTCGAATCCTACGCGACTTGGGCATGAGTTGTTGACACTTGCAAGTGATCAAAGGAAACCCCAGAAACGAGGATTGAAGCGGGGCACAAGCTGCCCTTCTGTCAGGTCAGCCAGACAAGGTCTTTGCAAGTCGTGTGGTTCAGGTGACCGAGACTTTGCGTGCTACATTCCGGCAGCTTTGGGATGATTCGAAGTTGGGGTCTGTTGCAGTTGTTCTCAGAACGCGCTGACGCTCTTGAGCTAGTCTGATTGATTTCGGGGCGAAGTTGAGGCAACGGGTTGGGAGAAGGCGAGTGAATTGTGCAGTCTCATACAAGCTCTAAGCGGTCCCGAACGTAATAGAACTTCCAAGTAAATGCTGCCGACGGCAAGATTGCAGCCTCAGCGCTTGCATCGTACAAAGAAGAAGCAGCGCCAAGCGATGCACCGGCCGACCCCTCTTCTGGAGAGAGCAACGATCCTGTCGAATCAGCTCCTACCAACGATGGTGAAGCTGCCGAGGCAGAGCCGACAGCCGAAGAGGCCGCCGAGAGCGGCGCAGCCGAGAACGACGAGGTAGAAGGCGAGCCCGCTGCTGCCGAAGCACCGACCGAGGTAAGTCCGCCCAGAATGCCTCTCACTGTTTTGAGATGTCAATCGTGAGTATTGCTTTCCCTTGGACCAAAGGATCCTCCCCAGCAGCAGGAGCCTGAGAAGCCGGCTGAAGACGTGAGCACTTCCATTCTCAAGTGCGATTCTTGCAGAACACTCCAGTAGCTTACAGGACCTCGTTGCCCGTTGTCCGAATAGGCCCCCCCCGCGGAAGAGGCACCTGCCAGCACTTCTGCTGAGGTAAGTGTTGCTTTCGGCTGGGTGGAGTGACATAGGATAAAAGAGAATCTCAGCGCTGCCTGCCGTACATCTTTCAAGGGTGGCGACGCGGCGGACAGCGCCCCAACGCAGGATTAGCGAGACTTCTTCGCCTCGGTTCCTGCGAACCTACTCGTTTACAAGTCGCGTGTCTTCCATTGGAATCCATCGCATGCAAGCCACCACGTAGCGAAAAGGTAGCACTTGACCCGAGCAGCAGCCCTCCTTGGCAGCCCGTTCGGCTAGAGGCGTGCTCCCTTGCTCAAGATCGCGTGGTGTAGCGCCTCATCTGCATGCCGGCGATTCGCAGTAAAAAGCATTCTCAATTGCAGCTCCTGGCATGGCTTCCTCTGGTTCTCCTTCGTCACACGTCTCCTTCGACTGCCCGATCCATGGCCACGCAGCACTACTGCATCATCAGAGCCGCCACAAAGGCTGGCCAAGGAACGCAGAATCGTCGAGTCGGCTCTTCTGTGTGTGCCCGTAAGGTGGATTGGGTTCACCGGCTCCTATGAGTTGCCGCGCAATTGGCAAAGGAGCTGCCTTCCGACAACCCTGCAGCGTCTTGGAACACTTCCTGCGGCCTGCCCTCGCCTCTTATGCCACGCCTCCCAGACTTCCGATCTTTGCCCCCGTTCGAGTGCGTCTCGAGGACAAAAGCGCCATCAGCCTGTTGGTCTTCCGCGACCGCAGCGCCATAGCACGGTGCGACTCGCGGAAGCGCGCTGCACCTGAGCTCACCGGTGTATCGAGTGGACTTGCAAGTCCTTGAGAGGCCACTTCTGCGACCTGAGATAGAACCTGGATGCTGTAGGGTCCGGGTTGGGAGGATACACCGCGGAAGTCGCTTTCGCAGCAAAAGCGCCGTTGTCTCTGGGGTTCTCGGCCGGATCCGTACTGTGCTGGCCAATTCAGAGCTGCAGTGCCACTCTAGAGGGGCGGAGGTGGCAGATGTCATCTGTACACAGCAGCTCTCGGGGCGTGCCGTTTGCCCAGGGGCTGGACGTCGAAAGATCGTCACGCGACTCGCAATTCGGGTGTTGTTCAGCTCGCTAACACGCCACTCTCGCGAGTCGTCGTGGTGACGCCACAGAAGCGGCGCCTCCTGCGCTGTTCTGTGCATGACGAGCTTGCGTTGCCCTTCGCACAGCAATGGCGACCCCGGTGAGACGCATCACGATCTTTAGCGGGTATGTGGCGTGTGTCTCTCGTGCGCAGCGCAGGACACTCAGCTGTCGCTCAGCTTGTTCCATCCAGTGAACCGGGATATCCTACGGAAGCTTCTCATTACGACGCTGTGCATGATCGTGATGCCGTTGGGCACCTTCTTTCTCATGGAGAGATGGTTGATGCCCACCTTCTTCGCCAGCGTCAAGTATCATCTCATGTGGAGGTGAGCGAGGGCCGTCCATCCTGCGATGCCGAGACGACACCCGGGTTGGCTGACTTCCTGACATGCTTGCAGTGGCTTTGCAAGCATATTCATGGTGAATGTGGTGTCTGCACTGTACATCTGGTCGTCTTTCAGAGAGGATGCGGACAGGCAAGATCGGCCCCAGCAGCGCAAGATAGACTAGCCGGGCCAAAACGAATAGCTTTTCTCGTGGCGGTCGCGTACAAGCGCATCCCGGCGTTCTCAACGATGTACACGCGTCCTACGCCGCACCACCCGCCCTCTTACATTCCGCCTCGGTGGGCTGCTCTTCACCGTTCGGGTGACTCTGCTCCTTTGACTCCCCGCTGTCTTCTAGTGCTGGTTTACATACGGCTTCTCCCTCGCTCACTTCCGGCTTGTTCCGCAGCCTTAGGAATGCTGCCACTGGATGCCGGCATATTGGGCATTTGCTGCGTGGCTGCAGCAGAGACGCGTGGCAGGAAGCGCAGAGACAGAAATGCCCGCAGGGCAAAACGGCGAACTCCCTCGGATCCGTCATGCAGATGACGCATTCCTCAGTCTCGCTGGAGTCTTCGTCCGTCCCGTTGCCATACAGATGTCTCATGGCGTACACGTTGCTCCGGGAGAGCAGCTTCTGACCTCGCACCTTGATGGAGGTGTTGTGAGGAGAAACGGGCTCACTTTGTTGCGGTGCGTCCTCGTCGTCCTCGTTGCTCCTTTCACGTGGCGCGGCTTGCTCCGCCCGGGTGGCGCTCACGGCACAGAAGGTGAACTCCTCTAGTCCGCCTTCTCCCGGACCGTCGTTGGCAGGGCTGAGGTGAATCACGACCGCGTGCGCCTTGGCAACCTTGCTCTGCGACACGCTTGGCGCATCCGGCGCCTGGGAGGTCACCTTGGCCATCTTCCTCAGCTCGCTGAACCGCAGGGGCGGGCCGGGCATCACAACCTGCTGCCTCAGCCCCTGCATGAGGTAAGTGGGCCCTCGCACCGGGTCCCGGAGCTTCCCAATCGCGCCGATCTGCAGGCTTGTGGACGCAAGCTCGAAGGACTCCTCAGCTGCCAAGTACACCACGACCTTGGTGGCCTGCTTGCAGTCCACCTCGAAGGCGATCGTGTAGAGCACCCGGCCCCGCTCGTCCGAAACGGCCTCCAGGCGGACGGAGTCCTTCCGCAGGTGCGCGGGGTTGCGAAGCACGCGAGTGCCCAGAGCGCTGGACGGTCCGGCGGTCTCCAAGTCCGCGCCAGGTCGCAGGGACTCCGCTGTGAAGGGCAGGCCGGGCCGGTGGGCGTCTTCCATGCGCTCCGCAAAGCGCGCGCGGCTCAGGGTGGGAATGTCCGGCACGCGGAAGATGACAGCCCCATTGCCCGCCATCTCCGACGCCCCAGAGGTCGCAGTTCAAAGCGGTACGACGCCTCCTGTGCGGTACAACAACCACTCTCGCCACCCTGAGAGCACCGCAGGAACCGATCGCCGGTCCGAGGCGCTGTGAAGGTCGTCTTCGGCGACCAACGCTCCTCGTTGTGGCCGCCGAGATGGAAGGGTATTATCTATAGATCGTGCTGTAGAACGAACTCACAAGGGGCTTTTGTCAGCTGGTCGATCACCAATGGGGGAGGCCGGGAGGCAAGCGGAACTTCCGCAAAGCTCTTGCCAATTCCCGCCGAGCTCATATTAAAAACAGTTTCAATTTAATTTGTATCTCTACGCAATTAAATTTTATTAATATTTTGTAATTTCAAAAATATACAATTCCTGGAGTGCTGCGAAGGGTAGAATATTTTGAAAATAGGTGGATACGGACATACGTATGTGCAGCGCCCGTCTCTTAGGCACCCCGCACCAGCGCTTCAGGCAGGTGTGTCCCGTTTCCCAGCGCTCACGACTGCAAGATGAGGGCGGGAATGAAGCTTGCGATCCTGGCCGGCGCTCTTGGCGGCGCTGTGGGCTTCTCTGGCAGTTTCCTGGCGAGACCCCAGAAAGTCACTCCCGCGCTCCGTCCGAGAGCCGCATCTCAGATGCAAATGTCACTCCCGATCGACCTCTCTGGAAAGGTAGGAGTGCTGCTGCGGCAGGCGCCCACAGACGTAGCAAGGACCGCCATTGGAAGAATGAGCAGACTTGTCCCCTTGGCATGGCGGCAACCGATTGTGGATCTTTCGCCAATCGGGCACACTTTGGAGGCTCACTGGTGACTTTTGCTCCGCAGGTCGCATTCATCGCGGGCGTGGCGGATTCGAATGGCTACGGCTGGGCCATTGCCAAGGCGCTGGCGCAGGCTGGGGCCAAGATCATCGTGGGGACCTGGCCGCCCGTGTTGAAGATCTTCGAGATGAGCTTGGAGGCAGGCAAATTCGACGAAGGTTCGTGGCGTCCCCAGATCCACGAAGAGTCCCTTTGGGCACGGGAGGGAAAGGTGGGGTGGCTCTGAGACCTGTGATCTCCGCTGCAGATTCCCTTTTGCTGGACGGGAGCAAGATGGTCATCGACAAGGTGTACCCTCTCGATGCGGTGTTTGATACCGCCGAGGACGTGCCGGAAGCGACGCGCTCCAACAAGCGATACGCTGGGCTTGAGGGCTACAGCATCTCGGAGGTCGCTGCGCAGGTCGAGAAGGACTACGGAAAGATCGACATCCTTGTCCACTCGCTGGCGAACGGTCCCGAGGTGACCAAGCCGCTGCTCGAGACCTCTCGGAATGGATACCTCGCCGCAAACTCTGCGTCGGCGTACTCTCTTGTCTCCATGGTGCAGAAGTTCGGGCCGCTCATGAACCCGGGTGGTGCGGTCCTTTCGCTGACCTACATCGCCTCGGAGAAGGTGATCCCAGGCTATGGCGGTGGCATGTCCTCGGCGAAGTCGGCCCTGGAAAGCGACACTCGCACGCTGGCCTTCGAAGCCGGACGCAAGTTCGGCATTCGCGTGAACACCGTCTCGGCCGGACCGCTAAAGTCGCGCGCGGCGACGGCCATTGGCAAGGCAGAGGGCGAGCAGAAGTCCTTCATCGAGTACGCCATCGACTACAGCAAGGCCAACGCGCCCTTGGCCCAGGATCTCTACAGCGACGACGTGGGCAACACTGCGTGCTTCTTGCTCTCTCCGCTGGCACGTGCCTGCACGGGGCTCACCATGTATGTGGACAATGGGTTGAATGCGATGGGAATGGCCGTCGACAGCATGGCTATGGCCGACTCGCCCGCGGCGCAGCTCGCCAAGCCGCAGCAGGTCGCGTAGGCCATGGCAAGATCCGTCTTCGTTGACAGAACCTTTCAGGCAAAGAAGGCTGGCTGAAAGGAGAATACGTTGATTGTTCAGTGTGAACGGCCCGTCCTCTCCGTCTGCCGGACGCTGGACCACCGCGCACATGCTTCCCCAGGCGCACTATCCTCGGGCGAACGATGCTCGGGCGAACGATGCTCGGGCGAACTTCTCCTTAGACAAACTTTTTGTTTTTGGACATGGAGGTGTTCAGCCCTTCGTCTCTGTAGTGCACCCCGTTGAAGGAGTTGCTGAATCTCTGTTGTCTACTGTAGCGCTCGAGCACAAAGGTTGCCTTCGAGGGCTTCTTCTTGCCGATGTCGTTCGACGTCGTTGGATACAGCGTGTGCTCCTGCTTTGGTCGATGTCTATATGAGGCCAGCACGCTGTTGGCGTCCACGTCAGCCTTTGTAACTTGGCGCATGCTTGCGAGCCCGTCGGGGTCGACCAGCGCCAAGCTCATCTCGTCCGTGGGCTCGACCGGCTTGAGTCCCCGCGCTCTCGTGAAGGCGATGTCCGCTCTGGAGTCTCTCTCCCTCATCGCCTCGCTGAGCTTCGAGTCGCTCAACGGGACTCCCCTCCCGATCTCACTGCTCGACGGGGTGTACAGGAAGGAGAAGTCAAAGCCTTTCTGCTTCAAGGACGCGTGCAGAGCTGGGCGTGGGACTTCGGGCGCATGGACGCGGCGTCTTGGACTTGCAAGCGCTCTGCCAACTTCCGAGCTGGTGGTGTCGAAGAAAGGATTGGACGACTCTCGCACCTGAAGGGCGG
>JAAMXY010001378.1:15014-31770 GCA_019677205.1 Pinguiococcus pyrenoidosus
CTCAGTCGTCTTCGTAGTGCCGTCTCTCTTCGGCGTTGGAACGACGAACCTCCAGAGTACCCCTTCCGCGAAAAGTCATGGCGTGCGCAGGTACTCTCTGGCAGCTGCCGCTCCCGCCGATGCCAAAGCTCGTGACAGAACCCAAGGCAGAGTTTAGGCAGCTTCAAATGCCTCTTGGGAGCGAAAGCGACGCCTGTGGCGCTCTCCTCGGAAGTTTCGCGCCAGTCAGGGCTCTGGACGAAACGGTTGACACCTGATGTGATTCTATGAATAAAATATGCACAATAAATTTTCAGCAACTGATTCCCCTTGCAAATGGTTCTAAAATTCACTGACTATGATTCTATGCGCCCCGGTTCGGCTGAAGGCTTCCTATTCTGGAGGCTTCCTATTCTGATACTTGCAGCCGCCGCTTTTGCAGGGTGGAGGCGTCGGCGCCTCCGCGCCCAGGTGGACCACCACGACCTAGAACTCTACTGCCGCCCGAATCCCATCGATCACCTTGGCGACGTTGGGGAGGTAGTGCTTTTCGAAAGCCAGTGGAAACGGAGTGTCAAGGCCGCAGACCTGCAGGACAAGAAGGTTCAGAGGAGAGCCGTCGAGTTCCACACGGAAGCTGGTCAAGTTGGGCCGTACCCTCTGGATCGGCGCCTCGAGGCTAAGGAAGCACTCGCTCTGAACGGTTGCCGCGACTTCTCCCGCAAAGCCGCCGGTCACGGGCGCCTCGTGGCTGATCACGAGGCGGCCGGTCTTGGACACCGAGCGGCAGACCGCCTCGCGGTCCCACGGCAAGATGGACTGGAGGTCGATCGCCTCGCAGCTGATTCCCCATTTCTGCTCGGCGACTTCCGCCGCCTCCAGCAGCACCTTGACCTGCGCTCCATAGCCCACCAGGGTGACGTCCGTGCCCGGCCGGAGCACCTCTGCCTCGCCGAGCGGCAGCTCGTAGTCCGTCGTGGGCACGTCCTCCACGGCCGTCCGGTACAGCGCCTTGGGCTCCAGGAAGATCACGGGATCGGGGTCGCGGATGGCGCGCAGCAGCAAGCCCTTGGCCCGCCGCGGCGACCTGGGCATGACGATCTTCAAGCCCGGCGTGTGCGCGAAGTACGCCTCTGGCGACTGCGAGTGGTACAGCGCGCCATGGCCCACCGCGCCGCAAGGTGCCCGCACCGTCAGCCCTCCGCAGTGGAACTGCCCCCCGCTGCGGTAGCGGTACTTGGCCGCCTCGTTCACCAGCTGGTCGAAGGCCGGGAAGATGTAGTCGGCGAACTGCATCTCGGCAATGGCCGTCTTGCCCATGGCGGCGTAGCCGATGGCGAAGCCGGCGATGCCCTGCTCGCTCAGCGGCGTGTTGAACACGCGGCTGTCGCCAAACTCCTCCAGCAGCCCCGTGGTGCAGCGGAAGACCCCTCCGAAGGCCACGTCCTCGCCGAACACCACGGCGCTGGTGTCTGCCCGCAACGCCAGCCTCAGGGCGTCGTTGACGGCGCTAAACAGATTCAGCCGCCGCGTCTCCTGCATTCCCGCCTCCGCCTGGAGGGAGCGGCGGAAGGCGCCGAGCAGGTCGCGAGAGGCCACAAGACGCCGCCGCATCGCGGCCGGTTTGAATTCGGGTTCCAGCGGAAGCGGCCTTACAGATGCTGTGGCACAGCACAACAACGAATGTTCCATTTGTTCTTCAGCGCTGCCACCGAATTCGCCGCCACGCGACAGAGACGCCGCTCGGCTGTCGCTCCTCTTGGGCTCCCCTGGCCTTCAGGAGCCCGACTGTACCTGCCGGCGCCAGGAGCTAGACTGACGCGACATGCTGGCATCCGTGTGGCGTGCCGCGGGGCAGCTCCACAGGCGGAGCCTGCATGCGAGCCGCCTGGCGGCGGCCGTGAAGCCGTTCATTCTGGCCGACATTGGCGAGGGGATCGCCGAGGTGGAGCTGCTGCAGTGGTTCGTGAAGCCTGGCGACAGCGTGCGCGAGTTCGACCCCATCTGCGAGGTGCAGTCTGACAAAGCCACGGCCGAGATCTCCTCGAGGTACACCGGCACGGTGGAGACGGTGCACCATCCTCAGGGCGCCATCGTGGCGGTGGGCCAGCCACTCATCGACATCGACATTGACACCGACACCGGCACCGACACCGGCATCGACATCGCCAAGGACGACGAAGGAGGGTTGCCAGAAGCTCGGGCCGCCAGCGACGAAGCAGCAGAGGCGGGAGCTTCGCAGGCACCGCCGCCGAACCAGCTTGGAGAGCTGGCAAGCCCTCCACAGAGCGTGCTGACGACGCCAGCGGTCCGGCGGCTGGCTCGTGAGCACGGCATCGACCTCACCGCGGTGGGTGGCTCCGGCCCCCGGGGGCGAATTTTGAAGGAAGACGTCCTTGCGGCCCTGCAGAGCGGCGCACCACCTCTGCTCTCCCTGCGGCCGGCGGACGTCACCCAGGAAGCGCCCATAGACTTGACCGAGCTGCCGATGGAGCAGGCTGACGCGGCTCTGGCACATGCAGCAGGCAGCGAGCCCGGCGGTATCGACGAGCTTGACACTTCCCGAGCGGCGGATCGATTCCCAAAGGCCGAGAAGGCTGGACGAACCGAGCCGTGCCGCGGCTATCAACGGCTCATGGTGAAGAGCATGACTGCCAGCCTTGGCGTTCCGCACTTTGGGTACAACGAAGAGCTTGTAGTCGATGAGCTGAAGCAAGTCCGGCATGCTCTCCAAGGCGCGTTCGCAGCGACCGGTTTGAAGCTGACGTACATGCCGTTCCTCATCAAGGCGTGCAGCCTCGCCATGCGGGAGTTCCCCATCTTGAACGCCAGCTTCAACGCTGCAGACATCAGTGTCACGTACCACGACGCGCACAACATCGGTGTCGCCATGGACACCCCGCGGGGCCTCATCGTTCCTTGCATCAAGGGCTGCAACAACCTCTCGCTTTGGGAGATCGCGGCAGAGCTGGGTCGCCTACAAGGCCTTGCGGCCGGTGGGCAGCTCGGGGAGAGCGATCTCTCCGGCACGACATTCTCCATAAGCAACGTCGGGTCCATTGGAGGAACCACGACGTCGCCCGTCATCGTGCCACCGCAAGTTGCCATCGGCGCCTTCGGACGGATTCGGCGAGTTCCGCGGTTCTCGTCTGCCGACTCGAACGAAGTGGTCGGCGCGCTGGTGATGGACGTCTCGTGGTCGGGGGATCATCGTGTGATCGATGGAGCCACCATGGCCAGATTCAGCAATCGGGTGAAGGAGTTTCTAGAGACCCCTTCGTCCATGTTGATCCATCTTCGATAGCGGATGGCATCAGCCAACTCCGAGGACAGCATCCGCCTCCAGGATCACCCTGGGTTCCTGTAACGCTGCCGCTGCCAAGCCAGGTATCCATGGCCAGTGGCGCGGAACCCAAGCGCGACACCCAAGCTGGATCCCAGGGTGTGTGGCGCGGCGGGCCTCGGTTCGCGCAGGTAGTATTAGAGAGGACATCTTTCCTCCTTGGGGGACATGTAGATCGGCCCAGACCTGGTGATCGGGACAGCGCATCATCGCCACAGGAACGGACGAGGTAGATTGCGAAATGCAGCAGCTTACTTTTCAGAAACACTTCAAGCGACGGCGCACTTCCAAGAAACACTAACAGAAAAGGCGCAAACAGTAGAACGCGAAACAACTGCGTACGGACTATGCAACTCTTGCCTGGCACAAGATTCTTCAAGCAATTAATTTGTTCAAGGTCATATAAAAACTGTCACTGCCTCCAACGCAGCCCCACGAAGACGTCGAGAGTCGGCGTTAATTGATTTTTTTGTTTTGTTCGGGTAAAAACAGGCACGGCAACGGGCAGCGGATAGTCGAAGGATGGCTAAAGGACTTCCCTTCGGTGGCGAAGGCCCTTGCTCCGTCCCTTTATTATCGTAAGGTGACCTCCCGACAGTGATGCGGTACACAAAATTTCGAGCGCTGTGCACGTAGGGTGTAACGTCCATGTCGTCGCCCTTCCCGGCCTTTGCTCTTCTCCTTCCAGTTGCCCTTTCCCCTTGTAAACCTTCAGCCAACCAAGGGCTGGGGCTTCGCGTTCTAACGAACGACTTTGATTAAGATTCAAACGCTGCCTCATGCAGCCCAACTCGACTGTGAAACGCAAAAACCTAAAGCGAAACGCACCGTGAGCCCCTGGTATGCCGAAGCGACTTTCCGGCGGAAACGTACTTTGAGAGCACCAAAGCGGAAGCGACTAAAACAGTTCACATAGCGTCTGGATGCAGGCTGCGATCACTTGTCCAGACGATCTGCCAAATGGCATCGAAGACCCCCCATACATTAAACATTCCTGCAGCTGCGCCGATGATCATCAGCTCAGAGCGCCTTGGGATGGGAGCAAGCAGCAGTCTCCGTTTGACACATCACGACTGCTGCACGGTTCCCCCTTCCCACGGCTCGCCACGCGCAGCCGCCAAGCCCGACACGATCTCGAGGGGCAGGCCAGGTCGCCACCTCGGGGCAGGCCAGGTCGCCACCTCAGGGCAATCGCATGGTGCTCGGCGACGGCTTCGCAGGAAGCGGCGCGCCCGAAGTGCATCCCTCGACATCAGGCGCAGCTTTGCAGGTCCACGAGGCGCAGCGACCCGGTGCCCAAGTCGGGTCAAACCGGCGATGGAACCGCCGAAGCTGAGCCATCGTGACCAACTCGTACTCCCGCGACCGAAACATCGCGACGAGCCTCTGGAAATCCGCCCCCCCTTCCCCCCCCAAAGGAAAAAAAAAAGCCCCCTCCACCAAGAAGCCTCCGGAAGGCCGCAGAGGAGCCCAGCCGCCCGGCGCCGCAGCAGGGGCCTAAGATAGCGCGAGGTTAGTTCGTGCTCTGCCCTGCAACTTGGCCACCTCTCCCGCAAGGCTAAGAACTCCTTGGCGGCTGGAGAGCCTCCTCGGCATCGCCCAAACGAGCAAGATTCAAGTCGTCCAGCGCTGCAAAGGCCAAGGCTGAGGAGCGGCCGCAGGGGATCTTTGCCGTGTACCTGGAATCTGAGCCCCGAGCCACCCTGGCGCGGGCCCCGGGTGGTCAGGCCCCTCCACGCAGGCGCTGTGGGCGGAGGCCCAAGTGCAGAAGCCCACTCCGGCGTGTGAGGCGCTGCTGGAAAACGCCAACGTGTTCCTTTCCACGTCATCTGGCGATACACGGGATCGAAACGGGGTTCCGTATGCAGCCGTGCTTTGCGCGGATAAGCGAATGTTCTCTGTGCGGCCGGCGGGTGAAATTGCAGAGGGGTCCAGTGTTTGTGGACTGCGAAGAGGACAAATGCATTTATCGCCCAACGTATGCGCGAATCGCATTGGTGGCGAATACCGCTCTTTTGGCGAACGCCGAAAGGGGCGACGTGGCCAAACCCGCGCTCCGGATCGATCCGGAGTGCGCAACGAGTGGACTTGAAGAGATCTTGCTTGGAACGCCGGCTGCGGCTGGATCATTGCACGGGCCACTTGTTGCAGACGCCGCGCCACAGCGCGCAGAGGACCTAGGAGAGCCGAGCGGAAGCGAGAGGGGCGGAAATCGGAGCGACCGAGCGGCCAAACGAGGCGTTTTCCGCCGGCGGCCATTCCCTTCTTGACCCGCTGGGCCTTTCACGGCGCCACAGGCATGCCTGAGACCGCGGATGTGCTGCCACCGGAGCGGAAGAAGCAGAAGCGCTCCCGGAGCCAAGGTGGGTGCCGATTCCGCGGCGTTTGGCCCCCAAATGGCCGAGGAGAGGCCGAGTTCTGAAAGCTTCCAAGTGCTGACGTGAGTTGCCCGCAGACACCCGGCCGGATGTTGTAGCTGCGCTGGAGGCGCAGCGCGCTCGCGCCGAGGCGGAGAAGGCGACTGCGACGGGCGAGGCGGCGAAGGGGCAGGCGGAAGATGAGCAAAAGGACATTCAGCCGCAGGGTGGCAATGACGTTGCCAGTTCCGAGACCGTCCCCACCCCCGAGCCCCCGACGGCGGACGAGGAGCAGCGTGCGCCCAGCCTCAAGGGCTTCTACTACGACACCAAGACCAAGCGGTACTACCCGGCGGACCAGTCCATCGCGCGGGAGAAGAGGGCGGCGGCGGTGGTGGCAGCCGCGCGAGCCAGCCGCAGCCAGGAGCTCAAGCAGATCGCGGGGCAGCCGCTCCGGAGCGCCGTCCCCGTCCGGGGTCTGAGCCGGCGGAGGGGCGGCCCTCGCGCCTCCCTGCTGAGCTTCGTGAAGAACGGAGGATCGTCCCGCATGGACCTCTTCATGGGCGCCCTGGCGACGGCGCAGCCGCTGCGCAGCCTCGTCGACCTTGGAGACAACGGAGGCCTGCTGGAGCCGGGAGTTCGGGACCGCTTCTTCCGCACGCACCCGCAGGATCCGATGCGCCTGGCCTTTGTACAGTATGCCAGCGACCGGTACTTCACGGTGAAGGAGTTCACCCCGCGAGCGACCGAGGACGGCGAGTCCTACTCGGCCAGCGTGACCGTCAGCCAGCCGCAGAGGGCGGAGTTTTGCGGAGACATTCTTCACATGGACTTCCTCCCGGCGCCGACGGACATGGACGGCGCCATCCTGGCGCTCATCCGGAACCGGCCGGGAGTGTACATCAAGCTCGAGCTCTTCGAGGTGCCCAAGGAAGGCAGCCGGGAGCTCATGCCGCCCACGCGCACCATGATGCGGGACACCAACCTCTGGATGAGCGGCGATCTGATCCGCACCTCGCACCTCTCTTCCGACGGCGAGCAGCAGGTGCGGACGTACATGGGCGGCGAGCAGGGCATCATCCGCGTGGATGACTTCATGCTGTCCGGCAACTACGTTCTTTCACATTCGCCTCGCGCGCACGCGACGCTACCAGGAATCCAATCAGACGTGCTCGCGCTTAGAATAGTGAGATGCGAGTCGGAAGAACGCGTGGTCGTGGGGCTGCGGAACGGAACGATCCTGGTCGTCGCGATGGACGTGGCTGGCCGGCTCCGCGTGCTGCGCGAAATCGGCCGCGTCGCGTCTCCTCCGGTCAGCCAGCTGCTCGTCGCGAACTCCTTCCCAAGCGTGGTCATCGCCTCGGATCAGTTCGGAGGCGTGACGGCGTTCCACCTCATGGACCTCGACGCACCGATGCACGTCGCGTCGGAGCGACTCGAGTCGGCCGTCGAGCGGGTTTTGGTTCCCGCCGGCCCGGTGCTGCTGCACGAAGCCCCGAAGATGTTCCTGGTGCAGGGCACGATGCTGATGAGGTCGGCCATGGGCGCGCACATGTCCGTGGCGATCGTATCCGACGAGCACTTCTTCGTATACGGTCTCCCAGAGCAACGGCTGATGGTGAGCAGGCCGCTCGCCCCGAACGATCCGCGGCCCATGCTCGAGATTGTCCGCAGCCTTGAAGATGATCTGGCTCCTGACTCTCCGGACAAGAATGGAGTAGTCGATGACCCAGCACTGCCCTCAAGGGCGGCCCTGCAGTTCTTCTCGATGACGAGCGACGGCGACGTCTTCGTCGAGGAGTATGGGAGCTTGCTATCGACGGCGTAGAGAAGGGTTGTGATGACTGCCACCCCGGCAGACGCGTCGTTTTCTCCTGAATACCTCTTTCGAATAGTAATTCTGTGCTGAACTTAGAAGGGGAAGGGCCGTGCCCTGACCCGTCAGTTTTATTTTGATGTGTGTGTGGAGAGTGCGTGTCAAGTTTCGCGCCAATTTTGATACCGAGGGACTAAGGGTTGGGCACGACAAGGTGTCGAATGAGCTGAGAGTCTTAAGATAACCTCTCCCTCCGCCGTACGAAAAGGCCTGGCAATTGGTAGGATGGTTTCTCGCATGTCCAAAAGCAAACTGGAGTTATTGGTATTTCGATATGTGGGGTATATGGATATAGGGGCCTACGGCGTACTTCAGGATGGTCTCGATGGCGCCTCGCAGAGGCTATCTGCGTACAGACATTGCATGGCATGCAGAATCTCTCGAAAGCGTAGACGAAGCTATCTCGATCTCCTCACGTTTCTCCTCACGTTTTTCCTCGCGTTTCTCCTCGCGTTTCTCCTTCTCCTTCTCCTTCTCTTTGTCTTTCTCGTTTCTCTCTCTACTTCCTTTTTACTCGGCGTAGTGCCCAAGCTCTTCAGTGACACGTCTCTCCAACACGGAAGACGGAACGAACATGAGACATTGCACATTTGACGTTGATGCAGAGGGACGGAAGCTTCCTCATTGGAAGACACGAAGATCGTAGAACTCCCAATAGGCGGCCTGGTACTGGTCTGGGCCCAAGTCGGAGACGTACGCCTCGCATATCGGCGCATCTTCGCTCACGCAGCCCTGGTAGGACTGCACGTCGCCTGCCCAATCGCCTGCCGGACACCTTGTCGATGAGAGGTTGGAGAGGCACGAGGGCAGCTTGGGCGTGACTTACCGCAGAAATCGATGTTGAAGACCACGCTCAGGTCGTAGAAATGGGACGGCCCGTTGCAGTTCTCGCCCAGCGGGAACTCGTAGTGCGGCGTCCCGAGGTCCTCCGTTTTGACCTTGCTCTGCTTCACGATCTCGATGAGCGCCTTGTCGCCGTCACGGACGATCCACCACTGGCGAATGTGCCGCGACGTATCCACTTCCGTGACCAAGTAGCCGCCTCCCTTTTTGTTGAGCTCGCTGCCGAAGGTGGACGTGTCCCAGTTGGTGCAGAGGGAGCATCCACCTGATCCACTACCCTCGGCAAAGACGTTGCACTGGGAGCTGCCGCAGAGCGAAGAGTACTCGCCGCCAGCGAGCCCGTCCATGTTGCAGAACCACGTTGTGTGAAGCGACACCTGGTTCATCCCCATGTCATTCGCGCCTTCCAGCATGTCTATCTCGCCGCCCTTTGGCCACTGGTTGCCCGGGCGTCGGTTGTACATCCAGTAGGCGGGCCACACCGAGCAGCCCGTGCCGTCGTTGGTGGTGGGTTGGTGCAGCAGATCCAGAACGTACAGGCCGTCGGTGTAGTGATCTTTCATCTCCGCGCGGAGAGAGCGAACCGCGCCGGTCTCTGCGCTGTCGCTGTCGACGCCGAGGTAGATGGTGCCAGACTTATTGTTGTACAGGCGGAAGTCGTCCACGTACTGCACCGCCCCATGCGTGGGGTCCGCTTCGGTGAAGAAGTCGAAAGCGTCGAAGAAGTTGGTCGCGTCGTACTGCTTGAACAGACTCCACTGCCTGCCCACGCAGACCCGGAACTGACTTGAGATCCACGCAAAGAGAAGCGCGGAGAGGCGCAACATGATGCAGTGACGCTGAATCGCGAGAAACACCGCTGCGCACGAAGAAAGATCGATGCGAGCTGTTTTACGCCGGCGCAGCTTTCCCTCTGTCCTCCGCCCGCTGTCCTCTGTCCGTCACAGGCCTGCGCCGCTCTCACATTTTACTTTGTATTTTTGGAATTTGTTTTCGATGTGACGGGAAAATATTGGGTAGAAGAAGAGATCAGTTGATCGAGACTTTGGATCTCTTAGGTACGAGATGTGCCAGTGTCGGAAAGTACAAGGACGGAGCGTTATGGGATTCAGAGGCGAGAGGCGCACTTCAAAAGGGTCTTGCCCTAATATGAGCGGCACGAGAGAGGGTCCTGGAGATGAATAAGGCGCTTTGGTGCCAAATTAAGCTCTTATGAGCGAGGCGTTGTCGCTGCCAAGGGGTGAGACCTTGTCCCACAGATCACCGGAAGTTGATCAACTGATCCTTTAGAGACTTTTGATTGGTATAAAGGACTTCTTGTATAGTTCTCATTGGATTCATCAAACAAGATGACACTCGACAGCTAATTTTCACCCCCCGTCGAGCTAAGTCTGCTGAGAAAAGTATCGCGCGAACTTCAGAAGAACAGTGCATCGCTGGAGAACCCCAAAAGGGCTGAGCAGCGAGGCTAAGGACACCTGAGCATGGCGCGTATCCTCTCGACCTGCCTAAAGCGCATGAGCAGCAGCAAAGTCGGAGGTGCGTCCAATTCGTCAAGCATGGCTCCGTCGAAAGGGACCGAGCAGCTCACCCCTTCCATGCTTACGAAGGACCTGCGTGGCGGTTCCTGAGCAAGCAGGGAGGAGATGGCGTTCGGCCCGAGCCAAGAATACTCGGTGTTTCTGTTGCGCCGCTCGAGGAAAGCGCGAAGCCGGAGAAGCAACTGAACATCGACCCGGAAATGGAGGAGAAGCTGCACCCGCACTGGAAGCAGCTGGAGCAGAAGGTTACTCGCCACCGAAGTCGACGCGAGGGACCCGTGGGTCGCACAGGTCGGCGGACGTGGGAAGAGGACTTTTGGCTCAAGGGAGGCCTTTACGACGCCGCGAAAGAAGATGCGGAAGCGTCCGCTTCGAAGGATCGCGGTGGAAAGTAGCGCTTGGGAGGGCGCAAACGCAGCGGAAAGAAGCTCGTTGCATTGTCTCAACCGCTCTTCTTCTCTCCAAAGAGATCGCCTACGTAGCTTGCCATAGAATTCAGAGTGTCCTCAATGACCTAGGGAGAGACAACACATCTCAGTCCTGGTGGAGGCGCGTCTGCAAAAGAGAAGCTCGCCCGACGCACCTGACCGCCGCTGGAAGCTCCATTGACCGCGCTCGCCTGATCAGCGAAATCACCTGCGCGCAAAGACACAAGCCGTCAGCAATCGTTCGTCCGCATCCCTCTTCCGTCCAGAGCCATGCTGCGGAAGAGTACCATCCTCGGGCGTCATGAAGACCGGATACTTCTCCGGGCGGAGAACAAGAGTCTCCGGCAGCGGAAGCGGCTGCTCGGCGGTTTCCCCCTCTGAGCGTCCCGACTGCGTCTCCTGCGTCTGTCTTGCAAGTGCAAGCGACTTCCACAGCTCTTGGGACTGCTCCTCCCCTGCGGTGTGAAGGTCAGGCGCGCCACCCTATCGAGGCAAATCTCGGGCGCTCGGAATCGCGCTTACCAAGCTGACAATGGTTGCACATGGTTGCCACGAAACTGAGCATGCGATGCTCGGGCACCCCGACCTCCAGCATGTAGAATGCCAGGCTGCCCAATTGGCCAAACACTGAATTGTGCACCCGCTGAATCTACGACAAGCGAGCGATTGGTTGGTCAACCCGAATTCAAGTGCCGCAGAGCAGCTTCCCGCCTCACCTCCTCTCTAAGATCTTTTCCGTTGCTTCCTCCCTTTCTCGCTACAATCTCGTCCCAACTTGACGACGACGGATTCATCGCGAGTTGCTCTCCAACGGCCACCAGCAAGGCGTCCTGTCGATGCTCAGGTCAGAATGGGAAGACGAAGCATCGGCCAAAAACAAAAACACAAACAAAAAAATAAAAACACCATCGAAGAAGAAGAAGAAAAAGAAGAAGGGGACAAGAAACGAAGTGGTAGAAATCACCTCCCAGAACTGCTCGGAAGTCCAGATCTCGTGCTGGGCGCACTCGACATGCAGGTACTCTCTCCCGTTGGCATTCGCCTGTCCTGCTGAGTCCGCATCACGCTCGACCCTTCGATAGTAGGTGTTCGCCATGTTCATCAGGTGCCGAGCAGCACCAACATCCACGGGCGATGCCTTTGCACATTCGTCAAGGTACTGCATGAAGAGTGTCTGCAGCATTTCCCACAGGTCGGCTCCTCCTGAAGCCGCCGGGGCGTCTTGCGTCAGATCGCAGCACTCTGCGCGCAGAGCGTTGAGCGTCTCGCAGAACGCCGCTCGGCAGTCGCTACTCGCCATGTTCGCCGACAGCGTCTCGATGCTCTCTATCTTCGCAGCACGGTCGTCCTTCTTGAGCAGAGTCTCCGTGGCTATCCGTCCACTCTCGTAGTCAAAGGTCTTCTCCGAGCGTAGCCGGGCAGGGGTCGGCACGACAAGCCGTTCGTTCCTTGTGGAGCCGCCCAGTTGGGCGGAGGCCTCGTCGGAGCCATGCCCTTCACTTGGCTCTTGTCCCTTCATCTTGTCGACCTGAGTGGCCTCTGAGCCTTCCGTGGCCATGTGTTCTGCAGCCTCGGGGCCTTCGTCCAGCATGGCAATGACCTCCTTCTCCTGCCTCGACTGCTGCGCGCGAAGGTGCTCCTGCTGGCGTCTATCCCAGTCCCACTGAAGAATGTCCAGCGCCTTGCTGCACTGCAGCACCTCGCCAGCAGCATCCTCGCTAGGGTGGCTGAGGGACTTGATGATGAAGTCAACGTCGTCTTCCGCAGACACCCTCTCGAAGTGGCCGCGGATGACCTTCACCGACTCGAGCCTTGCCTCGAGGTGCTTCTGCTCCAACTCGCAGAGGGAAACGACGGCCTCCCGGGTGGCTTCGCGTCGATAGGTCTCCGCACCCTGGAAGACCTTGAGAGCCTCCATCGTCTTGGTGTCTCGCTCTGCAAGGAGCTCAAGGAGCTCGCGCTTTGCCTTCGCCACGTTCTCGGCCCCTCGCTGCAAGGACTGGTTCGCCCGGAGCAGCCGGACGCGCTGCTTCTGAACGTTTTCCTTGGCGATCTCCAGCGCGGGCTTGCCCGAGAAGTTGAGGTTGCGGAACCCGAACATCAAGGCGGAGTTGCCATCCTCCTCAACGGTCGAGCCGGGCGTTGAGCTTCCTGCCGGGCTCGCTCCCAGGTCGCTTTCCTCTCCGTCCTGAGCCGGTCGCACGGGCGTAGCGGGGCTCGCGGGATCCGAGGGATTGGCCGCGTCCGGTGCCTGGCCGATCGCATCCAGGGCTTCCTTCTTCCGTTCTATCTCGACGTCCGCGTTCGCCGCAGCGAGCTTCTCCCGGCAGGTGCGAAGATCCTGGACGCTCTTCTTGTGCTGCCCTTTGGCCCGTCGAAGCTGACTCTCCTTCGCCGATATCTTGTCGTTCAGCTTCTTGAGGTCCACCTTGGCCCGAAGCACCTTCTCCGCAACGATGGCAGTGCCGGTCTCGAAAGGCCGCCTGACCGTGTGGTCCAGCTGATAAGCATGGATGCTGTGGGCGCGCCCGAAAACACACAAAAGACAAAACAAAGCACAGGGAACCGGATCAGTCCCTCGCTGCGATGACAGCCTCCGAAGGTACGGCAAGTACAACATGGGCGGCGACGCCATCGCACCTGTGCTGCTGGCCCATGTAGTTCGTGTACTTCTTAAAGTGCTCCAGCGCGGAACCTAGGCTGGTACCCGGCACATCTTCGTGCGCCAGAGAGGATTTCGCCAAGCGCCGATACAGCGCCGAGAGCCGCGCCTCCGAATCCACTTCGCTGGCGAACACGCTGGCCAGCGCGTGCGAGATCGTGTGGCCCTTGTCCAGAAGTGCAGTTTGGATGGGAAGTTGCAGTCTTCGGAAGCTTAACGGAGACGCCGCCTCGTCCGCCATGGTTGTCCCCGGAAGACCAAGTGAGCCACACAGGCGTCTCGAGATGCGCGATGGACCAAAGTATCGCAGGGGTGCGGTACTCCTTAGCGACGGCGGCCGCAAAAGGGAGTGGGAAATCCATGGATTCTGCCTGCGCACCGCTCCTTCGCTCTCTGTCGCATCTAATTCTGCAATGGCACGGCCAAATAGCGTCAGCTCCGGCGTGCTAAATTTCACCGCGGACAATTGAAGCATTATCGATAAGTATTTCGTACCATTTCGATCTTGAGCACGTGGAAAGACTGCGCCGAAGAGCGCGCTTTGCCGTCTCGAAGCCGCTGTAGGTTGGACAGGACGCGCCGGAAGTGCGCCAGTCTGGGTTTGGGAGGATGGGCTGTTGGAAGTGGCTGCCGTGGCTTCTCGTGCTCTTGGGACAGCTGCTGCAACCCAGCAGCAGCTTCTGGGCCAGCAGGCCTCGGCATCGACGGGTCCTGCAGGCCACGGCCCCCGAGTTTCGAGATAAGCTACATCGCACTTTGGTGGAGAAGACCCAGGAAGCCTTAAGGCTGCCTCCTGGGCCCGAGCGCAGCTCGTTGATCCGACGAGCGATGAACTTCGCGCTGAAGCTCAGAGACCCGTACGCGCTGACCATCTACAGTTGCCATGTTTTACCGGCGCACACGAAGCTGAAGACCAAGGAGTACCATGCGCTTTTGAACCTGTGCAGCTCTCCAGAGCTGGTGGACATCGGCAAGAAGATCTTCAACGACATGGTGGAGTCTGGCCACGCGCCGCAGGAGCCCAGCTTCATCTTCTTGGTGCGCGCCTGCGCGCAGATGGGGAATCCCATGGAGGCCTTTGGGGTCGTGCACCGGATGTCGGCACGGAACGTCACCATCAGACTGCGCACGTACAAGCCTATTCTGGACGAGCTGCAGGAGACGGGCGACTGGGACAACTTCCGGCTCGTGTGGGACCACATGGAGACCGAGTCGGGCGTTGATGCCACCGACGAGCAGCTGGGGCAGGCGTTCGACATGTTGCAGCGCGAGCCGGAGCTCTGGGCGGGCGAGAACATCGCTTGGCTGCAGTCGAAGCTATGGCGCTTCTCTGGCAAGGAGCTGTGCCTCCAGCAGGCCACCCTGGAGAAGATCGCCGACAGCATCGATGCGGCCAACCAGCGGTTGGAGCGCGGAGTGGACGACGCCCTGGGTGCGGGATCTGGAGGGCTCGGAGCGTTAAAGCTCTTCCGCCTGGAGCCAAAGGAGAACATCTGTCCTGCCTGTGGCGCCGAGATACCTCGCCGGACGCTGGATCCAAGGCAACGGGAGGAGCTGATGCAGGGGCTTTACAAGATTGCGGCCACGCAGGGGCACGAATCGGGCGAGCAAAATCTTCGCTTCTTTCAGACCTGGCTCGCAAAGCATACAACGGAGGAGAAGGGTGGTCCGTTCCGGGTCATCATTGACGCGGCAAATGTTGCCTACACCCGCCCGCTCTCGAACCTGACCGTGCAAAGCAGCGGCAGCGGCAGTAGCAGCGGCAGCGGCAGCAGCGGCAGCAGCAGCAGCAGCAGCAGCAGCAGCAGCAGCACCTTCGCTTCCGGCTCCGACGGTGACGAGAGTACCACTGGCCACGAGTCGGTGACTTGCTCTGGCACGCCGGGCAGCAGCGCCAATGCCGCGCCCGCTTTCAAGTTTGAGCAGATCGAGCAAGCTGTGCAGTGGTGCAAGGAAGCAAACCTGCGGCCCTTGGTTGTGCTGAGCATGAAGTACTCCAAGGAGTCGTTCACGACCGGATTGCTGCGCCGCGGTGGACCCAGCCATAGGAAGACGCGGCTTGCGAAGACCCAGCAGTTCCAGCGGCTTACAGAGAAGGACACGCAGCTGCTTCGGAAATGGGAGGACGACGACATGCTCTTCCTGGTGAACCGCGGCGGCAACGATGACTGGTATTGGATGCTGGCCTGCGTTTCGCAGACCGGCCAGGATCCCTTCTTCATCAGCAACGATCAATTGCGCGATCACCGGTTGCGCCTTCTCGCCGAGCATGCCTTTGCCCGGTGGCAGGCGAACGCGCAGATAAACTTCTCCTTCGTGTCGAACCCGCGCAGTGCAAGTCCCGATCTGTACATCTACGAACCGCCGGTCTGGAGCCGGGAGATTCACTGGGACGGAGAGAAGCGGTGGCACATCCCGAGCAGCACGCACGACTGGGCTTGTGTGCAAATGCCAACGCTGCCATCAGAAGAAGTTGGGGCCAGTGCTACGGAAGCGCAATCGTAACGAGCAACTCCTTGTTGTCGTTGCGTCTTCCACCGCAGCTCCAATCTCTCACGTTTCTATGTTTTTTTTTATCTTTTACGACAGCCTTTGACCTCTGGCTGTGAACCGCCGCCTTCGCGTTCAACATCATGCGCCTTGCATTATAAAGATTCTCGCAGCCCAGAAGTGCTCTAAATGCAGTCAAGTGGGGATATTTACGGGAAAAAAAGACCACGCGAAAAGTTTTTGACTCCGTGAAGACGGGAGCAGGATCAGGATGTTGTTGCTCCGAGTACTATTCATGGTTCCGCGCGCGCGCGCGTCGACTTGGACGCTGCCCCCCAAAGCCTCCAAGGGTGGACGTCAAGTGCTTTGGGCCCCCCTTTTGAGGACGGTGTGGCGTTTGCGGCGCGGGTCCTTCACTTGCCTTCCCTTCCAACCGAGACTCTCTTCCATCCCCCTGATTGGCGGAGAGCTTACAGAATCTGGACCAACGAGCTTCCTTTTCACCATTCCATAGGCTCCTCAATCTACCCAGAATCAATTCCCCATCCCCTTCAGCTCTCTCCATTGGTGGAAAGAGCGAAGTGAGTTTCAGTCTCTTAGCTTGTGGCCAATCGGAGTCCGAGACCCTGAGAGGAAGTTTCGCCTCAGCAGTTGTGCGTTGCGCCATCGCAACCCCAGCGAGAGACAAAGTATTCGCTCTCGAAACCCCATCGGTGGCAGTGGAGAGGCGAGACAAAGGCTGTCTTGCAGCCGCTCACTGTGTCCCAACCAAGGAGGCGCCCTGCTTGCATGTCGCTTTCAGTTGCCCCGAGGCGACGCCGATCTTAAAGAGGCTGACGTTGCCTGTTCCATCCCTTGAGCGCGTCGTGTTGCGTTGCTGCGAGGTTGAAAAGCCTCAGCCTCGACGTCGGCTACATGGAGTCGGCAGCGAGCGAGTCGCCCGTTGCGCAGAAGCCCGCAGGCTCCTTCGAAGCTGAAGCGGACGAGATCTTGCGACTCTTGGCGGAAGGAGAGGCCTTGGGATCCGAGGGCACCCCCAAGCTGCCGGAGAGCGACACGCGGTCTGGAGAGGGGGAGCCACTTCGCAGCCCTGCGGCCTCTGTGAGCAAGCTTGCGCGCATCTGGGAGTCCGCCAGGCAGAGCGGCTCAGGAGACCGAAAGGCCTTGTTCGAAAGCTTCGAGGCCGCCTTCCACGGCGACGACGAGGCCAAGGCCGAGCAAGGAGAGGGGGAGGTCG
>JAAMXY010001379.1:0-13769 GCA_019677205.1 Pinguiococcus pyrenoidosus
GAGGGGGGAATGTGCATACAAGGAGAATCGGTGACTTGAACTCGTCGCCAAGAAGACGTCATTTTGCAGAGAGCCCATATCAGCACGCTTGTGAAGGCAGCTTTTGCATCATTCAGGCTTTTAATTCGGCGTTGCATTTGACCGCGAGCGCTAAGCTGAAGCTCTATATCTACGACTCGTCGGCGTCCATGACAATCGCTGCACCTGTGAGAATCCACTTCGACGGTGGCGCTCTGGTGCGAAGGGTCGAAAGGAACACGTACGTCGGTCCGCGGAAGGCCGTGCGATAGACAGGGCATTCGTAGAGGCTCGGATCATTCCGAAGGTATCCCACCTGAGGTGCGACGCACCGTTAGCCACTGCTCTCAGACAGGGCATTCCGTAGATAGCGCTTACCGAAGTCGGGTCCCACTGGGGTTCCACCATCACTGCAACGATGTACATCAAGGGCAGCGCAGGGTATAGCTCCTTGGGCTTCGGGGTCGCCAGCCAGCCCGCACAGGGCACTCCGCCGATCTCCCTGTTGGAGGAGGCAGGCATCGACGTGAGGTGACTGTCGGTCCTCTACGGCGCACCGCAGAAAGCTTCTCCAGTCCAGTACGGTACCTGACTTCCAGGGCCTCGTCGTCGTCACCATATGCACCGGCGTCGTCTCCTTCGGTCTCGTCGGGGTCGTCCACCCATCTTGCGCCGTCGAGAAAGAGCCCACTCACCAGCAGGCCGTCTTCTGGCCGCGATGGCACCTGCTCCGCAGTCCGGTACTTCGAGACATGCGTCTGCACGGTCATCTTGTCCAGCGCAGCTCCCGATTTCCGCGCCGTGACCTGAACACCAGGGTGAGTCACCGATTCTTCTCGCAGGCTTCGAAGCAAATTCTGGTACCTGCATGACCGCCGTCAAGAGCGCTGTCGGATTGAAGAGGCCAGAAATCCAGATCGAGGACTCCATCTCCAGCGTCCGCTCGATGGCCCAGTGCTGGAGCTGGGCCACCCGCGCCAGCATGTTGTCGAACTGGGTGGTCAGCGACGACTGGCTTGGCCAGGCGCACTTCTCCCACAAGCATCGACTTCCGGGGGCCCGACCAGGCCACTCATTCAGCAGCAGCGCCGCCGCTGCAAGAGAGAAGAGTAGAGCAGATGATGAGCTGCTTGTGCCGGTGCCATTTGGCAACAAGACTCTGCGACGTACCAAGATCGTCCATGGCTGGAGACATGTTGAGTTGTCCCGCTAGACCTTTCTGCAGCTCCAACAGAGACCGGCGGACCTCGTTGAGCAGCTTGTTCATCCTGGTGCATTCTTGCAGTGCCACCACCACGAAGGGGCCTGTCGGGCCGGAAAGCAGCTGCTTGGCGCTCTCCTGAATCGTCGGCATGTCGAACTCTTCCGGAAGCTTCTGCATCAAGTCCTCCACGCGGTCGGCCAGGCTGGTGCCGCCGCCTTCGCTGCCCTCGTCCGAGCCTGCTGACGCCCCGGCGCCTTCGACGAGGAGAATCGTGCGGAAGAGGCTCGTCGTGTTGTTGGTCAAGATCGAGATTTCCGCGTTGGCGTGAAGGCCAAAGAGAGCCGGCGTCTCGACCGGCAGCGTGGTGTCGATGTAGTCTAGATAGTCCTCCTGGGTCATCTTCTTCTCGGCGTCGCCCACGAGCGGCAAGCAGAACTTGGGGCCCAGCTCTCCCCCACGGAAGATGCTCTCGGTGAAGAGCACCTTGAGGTACGTGTTGTTGGTGCGACGGTCCCAGAAGTCCGTGATGTGCCCGCCGTACATGATCTCGCCAAAGATGTAGCGCAGGTCGCTCCACGGGACGGCGTTGTCCATCGCACCAGACGATTTGCTGAGGTAGTTCTCCAGCACGTCGGCGCAGATGGTCAGGTCGCCCATGTTGAAGCTGTACTTGCGGCTCCATCCCTTCTGGCCGAAGCGGTGCCTTCCAACCACAATGGCGTGGAACCAGCACATAGTGAAAAGACATGTCTGGAACTCGACAGGCTTGGACACGCTGTCGATGCGGCTCTGCGAGAAGGGCGCCCAAGCGCGCTTTAGGTTGGACTTGATGTCAGAGGGCGCCTCGTTGGCCACCTTGAGGCAGCTCTGCATCAGTGACTCCGGCATGTTCTTCATGCTGGACAGACTCGGCGGCTCCGCTGACAGGAAGCAACGGAAGTCCGCGTGCGCGCCTTGCTGCGCAATCTCCAGCTGGCGGTCTAGACGAGGTAGCCAGCCTTGCATGAGATGACCTAGCAAGCGGCGACGACAAAGTTAGGACTCTGAGCTTGGGTCGGTTCACCCCGGATGGCATTCACACGAGGTCCTTGACACTTACAGTTCTGCAGCATGATCCACCGGCCTTCCTGCGCGGCCGAGTGAAGAGCCTTCTCCGCGGGTTCTTCCTGCCCTTGGCCCATACTGAAGTTGATGAACTTGCCGGCGCTGGCCGTCATTTCCAGGTCCGCGCCGAGGCTCTCCACCGCCTTGGTGGGATCCACGCCGGGGAACAGCACGAACAGAATCGGCGTCTGCGGAGAAGACTCGTTGTACACCGCATGCACGTCGAACGGCGACTCCTCCACAAAGGCCGCGCCCAGCTCCTTGGCGATGACGCTCTCGAGAAAGCGAGTGACCCGATCGGGGCGGAAGGCGCGCAAGAGAAGCAGCATCCCGATGTCGTCCTCTGCAAGAGCCTTTCCCTTTTCTCCTGGAACGCGCGCGCTCTCGGGTTTGGCACTCGACGCCCAGCGCTGCCAGGCGTCCAGGTCTCCGGTGATGTCCTCGGCAAGGCCGGCGAAGCGAGGAAGCACCTCCAGTCCGTGGATCTTCTTCCATGCGCGGTGCAGCCAGTCTGGCACACCCTCCGCGTCGGGAGTGTGAAGCGCGTCGGGAAAGGTGGTGAGGTGATCGTAGTCGGAGCGCTGGAGCCGCCCGTCCTTCAGCAGAATCTTGAACATCAGTAGAGCGGCGACGACCAGCTTGTCGCGCGTGAAGAGACCGCGGCGGATGAACTGGAAGATGCGGAGCGTGATGCTGTTGCTAAGGGCATCGCATCTGGCGGCCACGACCTCGTCGGAAGGCTCCTCCACTTCCTCTCCAGCTTCGGCGTCGGCGGTGTCAAACTCTTCGCTGGCCTCCGCGTCACCTGCTGCGGCTTGGCCTGGCTTGGGCGTGGCGTCGATGGCGTCGTAGAAGACCTTGATGAAGGCCGCCAGACTGTAGACATAGTACGAGTGGACGCGCCACAGACTGTTCATCAAGAAGAACAGAGCGCTGCTCCTGCGCGCCACGAAGCGATACTTCTCCGACGTGACGCGAATGGTCTCTTGCGCTTCCTCGTTGCGCTGTGTCGCGATAGAGATTTCGTGCGCCACCTTCTTGGCGTCCTCAAGCTTCTCGATCAACGCGACGTCCTCGGTGATATCGCCCTCGGCCTCCGCCAGGTTCCGCAAGATGTCGTCCTCGAGTTTCTGGATGCGAATCATGTTCTCGTTGCGCTGGCGAACCAAGTCCATCGCGAGCTTGCTGAGCTCCGGCCGTTCCTTCTGGACGGTGAGCGCCAGGATCTGGTCCTCCAGCCCCCGCTCGGTGACGGTGAAGTTCACCAGCGTGGTCTCCGCCTGCACCTCCGGCGGGTATACAGGGTTGCCAAGCTTGGTGTGCAAGTACAGGCGGAAGTCCGCGTGGAACTCCACGTCCTTGTCGCCCAGCTTGATGTAGGCGCGGCGGCCGCGCCGGGTCACCGCCCGGGAGATGAGTGGCGTGAGAACCGCGTCCAACGACTCGCCCAGGTTCTCGATGATTACGCTGGTACCGTTCTCCAGCGCAAACTCGAGCGACGACAGCAGCGTCGGCGCGCCCAGACGAAGCACCTTGAGCTGCCTCTCTTCGCCGCCTTCTAGGTTCTTGAGCCAGCGGATGCCTTGCAGCTGCGGATCCACGAGAAGCGGCCACTTGCTGGACTTGGTTGTGATGACGGCGTTCTGGATGGACACGGCGTCGGCCGGGAGGCCCTGCGTCTGCCACACGGCATTCTCGGCGTCAGTGGTGAGAATCTTCATGGGGTTGAGGCCCTTCGATAGCGGCACGCCGTCCTCCGCGTTTGGGTCGTCGCTGTTGTCGGCGTCGTCAGGCCTCTTCACGGCGCCGCGGAAATTTTGCAGACATTGCTCCTTGAAGCTGTCCAAGATGAAGTCTCGGTACTCCTTGGTGAAGGGCCCGGCGTAGCTGATGAAGGACGACGCCACCAACACGTCACCCACCAGCATGCGCTTGTCCCGCTCCAGCGTGTCGATGTTGAGCGCCCAACGCTCGTTCTCGCTGCCCAGCGCGTTGATGAGGCGCTGCGCCAGGTTGAGCTTGGACTCGCCCTTCTTCACGGACGCGATGGCCGCTTCCTTCTCCGCGGACGCGGCGTTGAACTGGTCCTCCAGCGTCTTAAGCTTCGCTTCCAGGTCGGCCACCTTGGCAGTCACGGTAGACAGTGTGGCGTTGGCTTCTTCCAGCTGCGCGTTGGCCGCGGCTAGCGCGGCGCGCTTGGGCTCGACGCTCACCACGATGTCGTAGTACTCCACCACGTTGATGACGAAGGAGCAGAGGCCGGCCGCCATGGAGTTCTTGGAGCGGATGATGTCGGGGTTGAAGAACTCCTGCTCCAGGTACGGCCGGACCTCCTTGAGGTTCTGCGCCGGAATGCTGCCGTCGTCCACGCGCGTCTTTACGTTCTTCAGCGCGTCGATGTAGGCGTGGATGTCGCCGAGGCAGTTCTTCTTGGCGGCGCCCCAGGAGCGATCCTTGACGCGGCCTCTCTTGTCCGCGTCGATGCTGGGCAGAATGCCTACCACGAGACACATGGTGGACGCAAACACCTCGTCAACGCCGGCCGGCGGGATGTTCATGGTTTTGCATGCGGACAGCTCCTTGGCGTTCAGGGTATTCAGCGCAGCCATGGCCTGCTCCACCGCCGGCTCGGCCTTGGCTAGGTCGCTCTCGCAGTCGCGTTGCTGCGTTGAAACTCGAGCTTGGATGTCCGCCACCTTCTCACTCTCTTGCTGCGCGATAGCGGTCTCTTTCCCCACGACAGCCTTCTCCGTTGACACGCGCTCTGCGATCTCTTCGGCCACGGCGCGCTTCTGCTCGGCCTCTTCCAGCTTCACGATCAGGTCCTCTTCCATCTGTGCCACGTTGGCAGACGTAGTGCGCAGTTTCTGCAGGCCGCTTCGAAGGCGCTCGATGGCCGCATCCTTCTCGTCGCGCTTCCGCGCCAACAGGGCCGTGTAGAGACGCAGCGCCTCCAGGAACGACTTGGGCGTCGCGTACACTTGACGACCTTCTTTCCTAGCGAACTTAAGGGCCAGCTGCCCGACGGAGTCGAAGGCGTAGGGGAAGAAGCTCTCAACCACTGCGCGGACAGGCTCGTCGCCAAGGTCGTCCACGGCGCTGAGGAACTGCTTGGAGACGCTGCTGAGCGCTGCAGACGGCCAGGGCTGGAAGAAGTCGATGACGGTGCAGTTGATGAGCGCCGGAAAGCGCAGACAGCGCGTGCGGAAGTCCTCGCCCACGGGAGAGAAGGCCAGCACCACATGGAAGTTGCGTCGCACGCGGTCCCAGAAGAACTTGAGGCAAGCCTCCCGGGTGGGCGGGATCCCGGCCTCCTTAACCTTGTTGGTCATGGCGTCCACGACGCCGTCCTCGTCCTCCGTGGTCAACAAGCCCGGGATGACGCCAGACGACAGGAGATTGTTCAGGTACACCAAGAACCTCTCGTTGGTGATCTGGGTATCGGTCAACAGGAACACGACACCGTCGTCGTCCTTCAGCGCGGCCTTGTTCACCATGGTTTTGAGGTCGTCGCGGAAGTCGTTGAGTCCGTAGGTACCCGAGATGGTAATCTGCTGCAACGTCAGGTCGCAGAGGAACGTGGCGAGGCGCGTGAGACTCTGCTTGCCGCTGCCGCCGACGCCAACCAGCAGGGCGTGGCCATCTTGGAACTTCAGGATGCGCACGATACGCGCCACGTGCTTCAAGGCGTCGTCGAACAGCACCAGGTCCATGCTCGCGTTCACGTCGTTGTACTCGCGTAGCGCCGCGTCCGTCACGCTGGAGAGCGCCGCCATCGATTGTACCTTGTCATACTGGCCGTGGTCGCCCTTCTTGGCAAAGTGGCAGAAAACCAGGGGCGCCGCCCGATCGCGCTCCACCGCGTAGAACTGCGACACGCTCTCGTTGGGGAAGTACTTCTTGCACTGCGTCTGCGCGCAGACGTTGTAGCGCGCGAGGTCTTCGGCGGACACCAGACGGTCGCCGTACACGCGCTGGCTTTCGTGCAGCCACAGATGCACAAACTTGCTGGTTTTGGAGTTGAACACCGCCGGCGTCGCCACCAGCAGACCCTCGAAGACGTTGCTCAGGTGTCGGATGTTGAACTCGTAGTGGAAGTTCTTCGCCGATTTGCGGAAGCTTTGCGCCACCTGCGTGTGAAGGCCCAGCGTCGCCTTGATCATGTTGTCCTGAAGGCCCTGGATGTCTTCGGTGAAGTGCTGCAGGTGCCCGCCCAGCAACGTCTGGTAGATGGTCAGCAGCGACACGGCGCCCGGCAGCCCGATGGCGAACGTGGTGAACCAGCGCTGCAGACGCGGGTTGACGGCGAAACTTCCCGCAGTGGGATTGAGGCACGCGACTATCTGCGTGTTGATGATGCTTCGCAGCGTGAGCTTCTTCATGTCGTACACGTGCTGGTACTCCATGTGCTGCCGCAGTAGCGCGATGGCGCTCTGCGTATTGTAGATGTCCACCTCGGGCAGGTTAAGGTCGTCCAAGAAGTAGATGAGCGACGCCTGGCCCGGCGGGCCGAACACGACGCCAGCCTTCTTCTCCAGCGGCAGCTGGATGGCGTCTTGCAGGGACTTTGCCGTGGTGTAGAAGTCGAAATTGATGGTCGTGCTTCTCACCGCTGAGCGGTCCTGCTTCTCCAAAGTACCCCTATCACACCCCATGCATGAGTTTTAGTCACGTCCGCGACGGCTCTACGCAACGACCGAAGCAAGAGCGTCCTGCCTCGAGAACTTACCGAATGAGCTGTGTCTTTCCCGTGCCTGCGAGACCCGCCAGCATCACTGGCGTCTTGGAGCCGATCAGACGCTTGAGCCAGAAGGTGACGGAGCAGGTCTCCGGCGTCTCCACGGTCACGTCGCCCATCTTCATGGTGGCGCTGTCAAAGACGCAGGCCTCGATGAACGGGCTCTTGCTCCACGGCACGAACTGTGCCGCCTCCGAGTCGTACCAGTAGTCGAAGACGGTGTTACGGTTCGGGATCTTCACCTTGTTGCCGAACTCCGAGCGCCAGCGATCGCTGAAGATCTTCTTGAAGTCGTCCCCGGCATCCGTCGTGGTCAGCGCGGAGCCGAAGGCCCAGATGGCGCAGAATACGAAGTTGGCGGCGAGGACGTCAGCCTTCAACGCGCTCTTCTCGTTTTCCCTCTTGGGCACGGTGACCGTCAGCATCTGCAGTAGCGTCGCGATGATATTGACGTCCTGCGTCTCGACGATGGCGCCGCGGGTGCTCCGAAGGAAGCGCAGCGTGTCGGGCAGATACTCTTCGAAGCAGTTGCGTAGGCAAGCGATGTCGTCTTCATGCCAGCCGTCTCTCTCCGTGGCAAACTGCAGCCAGCTCTCGATGATGCTGCGCCACTGCTGGCCGCCCTCCGTAGAGATGTACACGATCCCCGCGCGACTCACCGTGGCGGGCGTCGCGTGCGCGAGGTCTCGGATCTCGAAGATCATGCGCATGTGGGGCGCTAGGGGAATACGCTCGTTCGACGCCAGGGTGAGCATGCGGTTGTCGTCCATCACGGAGTTCATCGACTCGATCCAGTTGGCGTCCAAGTCGCCGTCCAGGATGATCCACTTGGGGTCGTCGTTGGGGATGTTGTTGAGATCACGCATGACCTTGGACAGCACGCCATCCTTCCACTCTCGCGTGGCGGACGCTACGTAGCCGTAGAGCTCCGCCGTTCGCACGGCCTTCGGGTTCAGGTCCACCACCTTGGTCTGGCGCCCCTGCAGCTTGGAGCGCGCAAGCGCGCAGGTGCGCCAGCATTGCGACTTGCCTGCGCCAGGAGGGCCCATGACGAAGACGCAGTGCCGGATGGCCAAGAGCTCCTCGAGCTGCACGACCTTGAGGCAGAAATCATCGTTGGGGTGGTTCTTGAGCTCGGCGCACGCGTCGTGCACGCTTTGCTCCAGCGCAGCGTCGCGCTTGCGCGGCGGGTCCATTCCGGGGAAGAGGTCACCAAGGAGCCCGAAGAAGATGATGGAGTCCTCGGCCACGATCTTGGGGGTGTTGGAGTCTCGCAGCGCTCGCATGAGCAGCGCGTCCTCGGCGAGACTGGGCTCCGCTCGCTTGTACTCTCCCGCTACCACCAGCACAGACTTGATGGCTCGGAGGCCCCAGTCGTAGTGGAGCTGGGGCGAGAGCAGCTCGCGCAAGAGAGAGTACAGACCGTAGAACTTCGAGGCGAGGCTCTTGGCGCTCACGAAGCCTTCGGCCATGAGCAGGTTCTCGCAGATGAGCACGAGGTCCGGAACCATCACCGTCATGGGGCGGAAGAGCGCTTTGAGGCCCTCGGGCAGCTCGGAACGGCCGAGGTAGCCGGGATTCATGGTAATGAACACGCCGCAAGTAGGATCGACCGTGACGGTGTCACCATCGATGCAGACGGTCTGGGACTTGGCGACGATGGCGTCGCACACGGCCTTGAATTGGACCGTACAAACTGAAAGCACCTCTGGAATGAGACGGTTGAACTCATCGAAGCAGCCTACGCCGAGTTGAACGGAGAAGTTGTGGGAGATAGATGAGCAAGCCATGCTTGAAAGGGAGCCAATGTGATGGCTTGGACGTACCCCAACTTCCACTGCTTGCGAGACCCATGAAGATGCACGCCATACTGCGGTAGTCCATCTCGGGACTGCAGCTAAAGGGTTGAAGACACGCGGGATCCCATCAGAATCTGGATTCACAAGGGTTACAGCTTTGCAACTCTTGACGTACTTGAAGACGTAGCAGCACTTTGCCAGCGCCGCAGCCAAGTCCTTGGTCGTCTCTGTCTTGCCAGTACCGGCCGGCCCAGCCGGAGCACAGCCCATTTTCAGGTTTAGCGCCTGAGAAACGAAGAGAAGCAAGCGATGTGAGCGCTTCGGGATACCCGGAGTTATATCTTGGCGGAAATTCATACCTGGCACGCGGTCACGTAGATTCGATCGGTGAGAGGCGTGATGACAAGACGGGAGCCGTTTCCGAGATACTCAAAGTCGTAAGGCAGCACGGCGTCTGTGATGGCGATCTCGGCGCGGTTGCCAGATGCGTCGCGCAGCTGGCGATTGCGTCCGTCGTCGACGGAGGCATCTGGAACGCGCCATTTGTGCTTCAGCTGCGACTGCCACTGGAAGGCAGAAGCGTCCGTAACGTTCTCGCGCAGCAACTTGTCAACAGCGTCACGGGCGTGGGCATCCATCGTGATGGACACCATCACGCGCTTCCGATCGCTCTTGGACAAGTTCTGCCTGGTCAACGCAATGAGCTCGTTGAGCTCCTTGATCTGCTTCTGGTGGAAAGTCGGCAAGGCATCTCGCTGTCCAGCCGACGTCGCTCGCAGCGCGGCTTCCGCCTCGGCCACGTAGTTGATGGCCAGCGTGAGAATCGCAATCTGGGCGGGATCCTTGCAGTTATCGGCGTCGCCTTCGCGGCGCTCCAGCAGCCACGCACAGCGCTCCATGGTAGGGTATCTCACAAGGGACTTCACCAGATTGTCGAAGAGCGTCTGCTGCATGGCCGACAAGAGGCGCTGCAGGTAAATCTCGGCTTTGCCCGTGAGCACCACGGGAGACGAGAAGTTCACAGACTCCACTCCGACGCCCGCGACCCACGAGACCGCCGAAGGGCGGCCATCGGGCTCCTTGCTGTCCACCAGCTGGAAGCTCTTGGTCGCGAGATACACCATGGGCGTGTACTTCATGATCTTCGCCGGGCTGGAGCCGTTCGACAGGAGGTCCAGCAGCGACGCCTCGGACACGAAGTAGAAGCGAGGGAACTGGCGGCGGCGTCCGTCCAAGAAGTCACTGAGGGACTTCTTGCATTCCGCAAGCTGGTCCTCGACGGCCTCCAGCCGCGAGAGCGCTGCCGGAATTGTGCAGGCCTCCAGGACGTTCTTGGCAGCCACCGCTTCGCGAAGGAACGCTTTGATGTCGTGGTCGATGTGCACGAAGCGCTCGGCATCTTCCGGGAGCTCTCTCTTCACTTCGTCGGAGTGGATGAACAGCGGCTCGAGATAGCCCCAGGTGTGCTGGACTTCGGTGAGAAGAAGTCCGAGGTCGCTGATGGCGCCCAGGTTGTGTTGCCAACGCGCCACCTAGTCGATTGAAGCGATTAGAAGAAGCTGATGCGAACAACATTCAGAATGACGCTGGCGTTGCCGAGAGCAACTCACCCTTTCTTGGAAGAACGCTACGTATCTCGAGGCGATCATTCCTTGTACCAGAAGCTGGTCGGCCTCGAGCTGCTCGAAGTCCTCCTCTTGGAGGCCCAGGAGCTGGACGTCTGTCTGCTTGTACTGCGACTTGACCCACGTGATGTTCTCCCAGCGCGCGTCCAGATCGTGGAGGCCGGTCTCCATCTTGGCCTCCTTCTCCGCCCGATCGCACACATCTTCCACGTCGGCGATGTTCTCGTGGAGCGCCAGCTTCAGGAAGTCCGCGAGGCGCAGGTCCGGGTTCTCCTGCGGCGCCGCCAGCTGGCGGCCCACCAATTCGGACAGCTGCGCCCAGTGACGGACGCGCACCGCGGGACTGGCCAGCATGGCGATGAGCGGCATGGTGGCCAAAAAGTTCTTGCAGCGGCTCTCCGTGTCCACGTACAACTCGCACCACTTGATGTCGCTGTCGCTGGCCTTGATGGACTTCAGGAACTTCTTCGTTCCTGCCTCCAGCTCCACCGTGTCCAAGGCCGTCCAGAGGCTCTCGCCAGACGTTTGGATGAAGGCCTCAAGTTCGTCGGCCAGCTGTTGGACGGACTGCGCCAGCTCGAGCTGCTTCTTCATCTCGTCCGAGATGTCCCGCGACGCCGTGATCAGTTCCGGGAAGTCGAAGAGCACGCAAAGGTCTCTCTTCTCGCTGATGATCTTCGTGAGCTCGTCGAGCCGCGTCTTGGCGCCCTTCATGGCCTCCTTGGCCGCCGAGGGGTCTCCGCGAGAGAAGAACGGCATGCGCTTGAACTCCTCCATCTCTCGACGCAGCTTCTCCTCGAACGCGAGAATGTCGGCGTGGGTCGCGCTGGCGACCTTGTCCGATTCCTCCCTCGTAGACGCCTCGACGCTCTCACCGGTGACGTGGAGATCGCGGTACAGCGCCGCGACATTCTCAAGCTTGGATACCATGTGATCAACGTTCTTGCCAGCGCGCTTGAAAAAGAGGAACATGGCGCGATTCTGCGCCATGCAGAGCTCACAGCTTTCGCGACCGTCGCGAAGCGCGAGCAGGGCCTCCTTGATGCGAACCACGCCGTCTGCATCGCCAGGAGCGAGAGGTTGCTTGAAGAGCCGGAGCCTCTCGGTGCAAGCTTGCTTGATTTCCGAGGTGGCCTGGTTGGCGTACTGAAGGATGCGAGACACGTCCAAGGCATCTTCACTCGGGGCCACGTTCTCTGGCTGTCCTCGTGTGGAGAACGCGAAAGGAGATCCGCGGACGGGCCCGGCAGAACCCTGGTGAGTGCCGTCGAACTCGACGTGCACCTCAAAGTCGCCCTCTTCCTCTGGCGAGATGTACGTGACGAAGTACGTGCCGTCGTCGGGGTCCTTGACGTCGACTTCCGAAGGGATCGGGGGCACCTCCTGCTCGTTGCTTTCCACACCCACTGGCCTCAAGGTCACAGTAAACTTGTCCGTTCCGCAGATGCGGTCTTGGCCTTTGTCGTCCTTCGCCTGAATGACGAAGGACACGGTGGACTTCCTGGGCACCTGCGCGAGCAGGCCGGGTCCGAAGGCGACGCACTTGGCTGCGTCTGTGACGGCGAAGAACTGGAACTCCGCAGTCGAGTTGGTCAGCGACTTGGATCCGATTTTGAGACGGACCTCGCTGTGCACTGCTCCAAAGTCGTGGAAGGCGGGCGACTGGACGGTGATGGTCTCGTCGTCAACCACCTCCGCCTCCGGTACTTCGACCGCACCATCGATGCATGCAAAGCGGACTACGCAGTTGCCCTTCTCGTGCCTGGCAAAGCACTCTCCTTCAATGGTGAGCTTGGTTCCTCCCGTGATGGGCCCTCGCTGAGGGGTGATCTTCGTGATGCTGTAGGGCGGGCCAACGATCTCGCTGAGGTCGCAGACGTAGAGATCGGCGAACCAGCGGTCGGCCCAGCCGCCGAAGACCAGCAGGGTGCTGGTGGAGGAGTCGTAGGCCACCTCGGTATCCGATCTCGGGCGTGGTGCGTCGCCCTTCGTCTCCAGCTTCTCCCACTGCATTTGCTTCGTGTCCAGCATGAGCATCTCGTTTGAGTACTGCCCCTGAGGGTAGCGCTCGTCGGACAAGTCGCCGGTGCACCCTCCGAACACGAAGACCTTCGTGTCCGGCACGGCGAACGCAGCCACGCAGCCGTGGTTCCATCTTGGCGGCCCAAAGGCGCGTTCGGGGTCGACAGACTGCGAAGAAAGCTGCGTCCACTCCCAGGACGTCATCGACAGGACGTGAATGTCGTCAAACTGCTTTGAGCAGCTCCAGCCGCCAGACACGATCATGCGGTCGCCAACGACGACAGCACGGTGCCCGGATCGCGGAGGAGGCGCCTCGCCCGTACACTCCATCTTCTTCCACTGCCAGGTGTCAAGGTCCAGCGTGTAGACGTCGTTGAGGTCAAGACGGCTGAAGCCCGGACCGCCGTAGCCCCCGAAGAAAACCACCTGCCTTCCGTGCAGAACTGCAGAATGGCCGGCACGAGGATCGGGGCAGCTGCCCTCCGTAGTCGGCTGCGACCATTTACCGTCCTCGGGCTGACAGTCCAGCAGCCACATGTCGTTGAGGCGCTCAGATGAAGAGGCGTTGCCTCCGAAGATGAGCAGCTTGGAGTCGCCGACGTCCACCGCGGAATGATGCCAACGAGCCTGGGGCGACGGAGGCGCCAGCTTGATGCTCCAGTGGGTCTCCAAGGCTCCTTTCTGCCGTGAGAAGCGTCAAGGTGAGTATGCGTCTCAGTCGTTGCACCAGGGGGAATCGCTGCGTACCTTCGGGGTCTTGGGCGTTGCAGCTCGATCGACCATGTCAAGCGCTTTCCGCCGCTTGCCGGCACCAAAGTCGAGGAGATTCCACCTGTACAGCGGATCACGACCGCCCTTGACCGTCATGCGAAAGCACTCGGAGGTCGGGCCAACGTCCTTGGAGCTCACGAGGCCCCCGAAGAGGTAGGCGTCGCCTCCGACAATGGTCAAGGAGTGGCCGGACCGCGAGGCAGGCACGTCCCCTTCTTGCCTGGCCTTGAACCAGTTCATCGCCGCCGGACGCAACTGAGCGAGAGACGCAATGGGGTCAAAGATCACAACCCTCGAAGCGGTTGTTCCGATGCAACGTACCATCGTGGCAGAAGGTGAGCTCCCGCAGGCGGCAGGCAGCGGGCACTTGAACGGCAAACTTGCTACAGGCAGTCAAACCAAGATAGGGCGTCGTCCTTGAAAAGAGCCTTGAGGATTTGCCAGTCGGGTGGCGCTTTGTTGTGGCGCGAGAAGAAAAAAGGCAGGGA
>JAAMXY010001379.1:13853-50988 GCA_019677205.1 Pinguiococcus pyrenoidosus
TTCAAAACTTCCGCGGCTCAAGTCCGGGAAGGACAGACGTCGGAATTCTTGCAGAGTCCGGAGCGCTCCGAAAGAGGAAGCGTTCCGCGATGCTATGCGCCCGCTTGCCATCGCTTTGGGCCCATGATAAGACGCCGCACAACAGGATAAGTCTTGGCCACCCACCGCTCGAGCTCTTAAGAATGGCGAGTCTGACCGAACTGCGGGCCAAGCGGTCTCGGGTGGAGGAGCTAGAGCAGCAGCTCGCGAGTAAAGCAGGTGCGATCGTGACGTCCTTCCGTCCCAGACCTCCATGGTCCGCCCCTCACCACGGTGTTTCAGTCGCAGTAGAGGAGCTGGAGGCAAAGGTGTGCGCTGCAAAGGAGCAGCTTGCGCGTGCCAAGCGTGCTGTAGAGCTCCCGGAGCGCGTCCGCGAGCTTGAGAAGGTGTCCAAAGCGAAAGATGAGCGCATCAGCGAGCTTCTAGGAAAGATCCGGGCGCTGCAGAGCTGGGACGAGAGTGGATCCATTCCCTCCGGACCCAAGTTCCGTATGCAGGTCACTGGCTTGCGAGGCTTGAAAAGCGAGGCAGCCAACGGAGGCCGCATGGTGCGCCTCCTATTCCAATCGGCTGCAGTTTTGCCGAGCATCTACTGATCGCGCGTTTCTCCTCCACAGGTTGTCCGCTTGCGAGCAGCGGATTCCGCGACCGGCGTGCAAGCGCCGCTGGAGGTCTCCTCGAAGACGCAGTCGGTCAAGATGGCTCCGCTGCATGCCGCGAGAAGCTCCCTGGAGAGGGGAGGCGAGGTGCAGCTTGGTGTCGAAGATGCGCAGGGAAGCTTCTCTTTAATTGGGGTAGCCTTGGTGTCCGTGAAGACGTTAGCCCGGAGGCCTGGCGCCGTGTGGTTGCAGCTATCTTCGCATCTGCCAAAGCATGTGTGTGACGTGGAAGTCAACTTCACGGCCGTGGATGAGAATGGGCAGGAGGCTGCGGCGGATTTGCCGCCGCTGAACGGTGGAAGGAGTGAGAGTGGAAAGCAGGTCCAAGCGAATAGCAGGAAGCCAGCGGCTTACATGAGCGGACCGCCCAAGGTCAACTCGAAGGTCTTGCCGTATAAGAAGTACGACCAACCTCTTCCCCTTCCACGGCGATCCAGGCTGCCGCGGCAATTTCCGTAGAGATGTGCTAGGGGGGGAAAAACTTAGGCTTCTCTTGATTAGGTCGCTGAGCCTTCGCGGCGTCTTCCTACATGAACACAGCTTCTCACACTAGCACACTAGCACACCAGCACACTAGAACCACGGGGCCTCGTCCTCATAGTCGATGCTGTCGCGACCGCTTTGGTGGTACCCAGACGCCGGAGTTGTGCCCATCGCATTGACGATAAAGCCAGGCAGATCCAGTCCGCTGATCCGCATGGCGTGTGGGTGATCACCAACAAACTCTTCAATGGATTTCTGGTCGATCGGCAGCGGAACGATGTTGCGAAGAGCGCCACTCTTCGACATGGTTCTCTTGCCGAACTTCCGGATGCTTTCAAGGGGAGTCTCTACAGCCTCATCGGGGTTCGCAGACACAGGCATTTCCAGCCTCGGAATCGAACAGAAGCGGGCCATTTGTCCCGGAGGTATCTCCGTCATCGAATCGGCTCTGGAGTCCCTCATCATATCATCAACGAGCTGCCGTGTTGCAGCTCCTTCTGCACCGGCATCGGCGGCCGACGACGTATGGACAGGTGAGGACGCCTGGCGCAGCTCCCCCATCTCCTCAGAAAAGCTGGTTGCTGGCTGCAGAATCTTCCGGGGCCTTTTTCGAAGCGTGTCCTCCCGAGCTGCGCGGCGCGCGACTTCCACGAAGAACTGCGTCTGAGCCCGCATTCCCAGCACAGCGTGAATGAAATCACACATGGTCCTATCTGCCCATGACGGGCCGGCTGGGTAAAGTCCTTCAAACCACGCGAGATGACCCCCGCGATCGGTACGGACGGTGATGATGTTGTGGTTCTTGTGCACTGCGCGCCAGTCGACCGTGTCGTCGTGGGACACAATCGGGTCATCTCGCGCGTGGATCATGAGGGTGGACACTTCGATTCGGTCCATGCGAAGCCGGACTGGGGAGAACGTGTGCAGCGCAGTCGACGGCAGCGGGTAGATACAGTCGTATTGATCGTCGAAGGCGGACCACCAATCCTCGTCGCGGCGATTGATGTCATGGAAAAGGGCCTCGCGTTGGGGGTGACGAGGGGTGTGGGCGATCTTGGCGCTCTCCCTGGCAGCGTGCTCGCGGGTGGTCGCCATACCAGAGAGTCCCCTCACGAACGAGCCCGTCGGGGGCCTGCCGAAGCATCGATCTTCTGGGCAACCTGTGAACTTCGGAAGCAGAGCCAGATGCCGGTCGTACAAGATGTTGGCCCGGCGGACTTCTCGAAGAAGCCTTTCGTAGGAACTGGCCAGTACACCATTGACTGTCGTTGGAGACCTGGTTGAGAACGGATCCTGGAATCGAAGAGGAGATGAGCAGAGCATTGAAATTGAGTCAGCCGTCTGGCAAGCGTACCGCTTCCGTTGGCTCAAGTGGATGGTCTACTTCAGGACTCCTCCCCTTGGCGTTTTTCGGCATCGTCTTAAATAGGGTGTGGTCGTTCTCAATGTGCCGATTGATACACTTCTTCATCGCTCTGTCCAGAACACTTGTGTAAATCGAGGACTGCTGCTTGTCACAGTATTCGTACGTCCGGACGAAGTCAAAGCACCCTGCGCAAGTGATTGCAGCAACGAGAGGTGTGTCTCGCCCAACCGCTGCCAGGTAGTTCCCCAGCACATAGGCGCCTGCAGAGAAGCCGACAGCAAAGAGAGGGGCCATTGGGTATCTCTCCGAGACGGAATTGACAATGACGTCCATGTCGCGCCACTCGTTCCAGTCCAATCGCCAGTAGCTGAAGGCCACAGGGCGCCATCCGAAGCTGCCACACTGCGCAGCAAAGCGCTTGACGTACGCGTCGTTTCGAGAGCCCCCGATTCCATGTAAGATGAGGACGACGGGAGTGTCCGGAGGAAGGATGTCGTGCACCTGCTCGAAGGTATCGTGGCGCCGTATCTGCCTTGGCGGCGATGTGTCGTGGATGCCGGGTTCCTCTTGCATCGCGCATTCCTTGGATTCGTCGGATTTGAAGCCGTCCCTTGAGTCGAAACCCTTCACAAAGCGGAAAGACGCGAAGGACGCAAAGGAGGCGAGGCTCGCATGTCGAATGAGGCCGTCGCCCATCTTCCGATTTGGGTCTGCTTGTAGCACGAACCAGTCAAGGTACAAAGTGTTTCCATCGAAGGCCGTCAGCTCCTCGCGCACGTACTGCACTGGGCGGAGGAGCAGCCAGGATAAATCGTTCAGGATGCTCCCACAGATGGTCATGAGATGGCGGTTCGCCATCCAAAAAGTGGGTCGAAACATCCGCCGATTGATGCCGCTGCGCTCCATGACGCTCACGTTCCAAAAGGTGCGCTTGTACATGACCACGGGGCGTTCCACCACGAAGAGAACGTAATTGAAAGCCCAGAAGATCACGAGGAACGTGCTGCCAGCGCGAATGTAGCGGTTCGCACTCGCCACGGTCATACGTGGCAGGAGGCCCGCTTTGCTCGCTGCAGCAGTCACCACTGCCGAGCAGAGCACAATGTTCCTCACCGTCTCGCTTTCGAACACCGACGTGTACACGGCATACGCGACATCTCCTCTGGTAAAGTTGTGCTGCCCCACCACGCCCTTTTTCCTCAAGTCCTGCTGCAGCTGGCGGCGGCGGCGACGGGGCCACGTCGCGCCGAAGACAACGCCGACCAGCACCGTGGCCGCGATGCCGATGCCCAGGCTCAAGCGTCTCCTATCGCTCATCACCTTCACCAGCTCGAGCATGGCGGCGCTGATCATCGCCCTGTGGCGCTGCCGAGGCTGACGACTCTGTGGAAGAACAGGAGCAACCCAACATAAAAATTAGGCGTTTCATAAATTGCATAATATTGTGGTGTCTGATTTGATAATATTTTTTATATCTATATCCTCAGAAACGGATAGTTCGAAGGGAAAGTGCGTGTGTTTTTCGTGTGTGATTGGACAATTCAACATGGCTTGTAGTCGATTGGCTGAGAGGAGACATCTTCAAGAATACTTCAGCCGATGCGAACGTGTACAGTGCGTGCAGATTCGTCTCGAAAAACGAAGAACGGCGTTGGAGATGCGTCTTGGCTCGTCGTGCCCAGCCGCTGCCTTTTCTTGGCGTTCGGCTGTGTGGCAAGGAAGACGCGAAGTACACCTTGCAACATCTGTAGAGGCCGAGGCTGCCCTTCGAAGATGATCTGTCCCCCCATTCCATCACCCATCACGCAGCCATGTATGGACGCATCTGCAGGCAGCACGCACACGAGCGAGCGACCCACAGCGCGCCACGCACGTTGATCATCCTCAGACGCAGCACACGACCAGCATCGTGCGTTGAGCCGAGATGTCAACATGTCATTGCAAATTGCTCTTCATGGCAACAAAGTAACATGCACAGATCGTCGCCAGACAAAAGCCGTCCCGTCGTGCGAAGCGTGCCTTCCCGCGCTCGCGCGGCTCGCTGCTTGCAGATTCCGTGGCAAATTGCCGTGAAGTATGGACGGGGTTCCGAAGTATAGCACGATTATGACCTGGATTTTCTTGAACAAACGTTTCCACTGCAGCTCGTCTTGTTATCATGTCTCACCGGCGATTCTTGAAGCCTCTCGTTTCTCTCCGTCCAAGTGCTTGTGGTGCGCCGCTCCACGCTGAGAACGCGCAGCACCGTGGCGCCGAAGCGCAGGCTGAGGCCGCTGGTATCGCGGTAGTGGAGGAGCGCTCCCACCTCGACCTCGCTCGCGCGAGATGACGACCGCGCGAAGAGTGCTGCCACTACTGCTTCTGTGCCTCCTCTGTCGCCGCCCGAGGGGACTGCCGCCTCGAACAGCTCTCCGGCCCGGGAGAATTGAGCTGTCGAGCTGGCGACTGGGTGCAGGTACGGGTGCGGCGCAGCGCAGCGCGTGAAGTCTTGCTCGGCCCAGACCCAAGCTGTCACCTGACGCGGTGTCCGTCCTGCTGCAGCCGCCTCCAGATCGTCTCCTGGCGGCCGTGACGACGACGACGATCCGTTTCTGGACGCGAAGAAGCCGGAGAGCTCCAGAAAGCGCAAGGACAGTCAGCGCGCAAGGGGAAAGTCGCGCGGCCAGGCCTCCAAAGGTGAAGTGGCACCGCAGAATCCGCCAGGAAGGGGAGCTGAGAGAGGCCTGGAACTAAGCCGCTTGTGCTCGCCTTCAGACGATACGGTTCACGATCCTTCGGACATTGGAGTGCGAGGCCAGCCTTTGCAGTCTGTGCACCTGATCAATGCGCATGTCGAGCAGCTACTGCGGGAGAAGACCGTCGCTCGGCTGAATGGCAAGAATGTGGCTGATCCGTCGGCGCTCGGGGCGTCTCAGGAAGCGCTGTGGAAGTCCTTGATCGAAGACGAGCACATGGCGGTCACGCGCTTCCACGTGCTAGTCTGCTTCGGGAAGCGGCTTGTCCGCGACCAAGTGACGCTCGAGTACGCATCCCGGATACGGACGATGGTGAAGTATCTTAAGCGACTTCACAACACTGGGCACAAGCTTCCCGACGTCATCTGCTTCACGGGTGGCTACATGGGCGACAGTGCGATTAGCTCTGCCACTGCAGGGTACATTTTCTTCAGACAGGTGCGCACTCAGTCCAGCACGCACGAAAATCTTCGTTGCGCTTCGGTGTCCCGGAACTCTGAACCCTTTGTGGCTGTAGATGGCAGAGTATGCCGGGGTGGACATCACCTCCTCGCAGCTACTTTTAGAAGAGGAGAGCGAATTCTCGCGTGATGCGATTGACTTGATTGTTCCGGAGATTGCCGAGGCAGCTGCCGAGGTGGGTGATCAATCGGGTTTCCCAAACGTTGTCAGCGCAGCCTTCGTTGACTTGTCCGTTCTAGGGAGGCGTGCTGCCGGGCGAGACTCTTCACTACACCCTCATTAGTACGACACATCATTTACGAAGGTGCTATTCCCAGTCCGATCTGAATGCTTTGGCTCTGCGTCCTAACGCACCGCATGCTCGTGGCAAACCAGGCTGGCTCACGTGCACGTGAATTCCGCCCGGAGCTCGATGCTGAAGAAGATCGAGGACGCGGGCGGGACTTACACCTTCTTGAAATCGTCTTACCCGTACCTCGCATCTCCAGATGAGGGCTTGAGATTCTTGGCGAATATCATTCTCGTCGTTGAGGAATTGGTCCCCGTTCTTGTCAATCTTGAAGCGGCCACGACGGGGAGCGAGTGGTTCAATCGAGACAACTTGAGAATACTCACAGAGGCCTGCCACAGTCTGCGCGAGCTCGTTCAGGTAGACCACCGTACGCTTCATCCCGAGTGGAGGCGTCGCGATGGACTTACACGTGTTGTCTTCCGTCAGAGCCTGAACGATCCGACGAAACAGCCGCATCCCGAACGTTTCCGCGAGCGCTCGCCAAGGAACCCGTTCTACTCATCCGCTGCGCGGAAGAAACTTCTCTCGGGCGCGTACGCACTTCTTCTGGGGGAGGTAAGTTCTCTGCGACCTTCGGAGTCGAACCCAAGTTGCGGGCCCTCAGCGGTTGGCTGCGCAGGAACTGGAAGATGCCGTCTCTTCGATAACCAAGGTCAAGAACTTGATCGAATCAGCTGTGTACGGCAAGGAGTATTCTGGAATGAGGAGCGACTTAGACACGGCGACGCGGCTACTTGGGCAGACCGTCGCGGCCATGCGCGGAGTCTTAGATCCAGACCGTCCACTACAGGTGACAAGGCCGTTGGGGCTGATCCTCCTTCATCCATTGTCGCTCACTTTGGTACCCGCTTTGCAGATGAATGAAATGGTTGGCCTTCTGCAAGAGCAAAGGAAATCGAATGGGTCATAGGCCTTCAGCAGATCTGAAGGACCAACACAACGGCGGTCGAAGATGTGGATTGAGGAACTGATTGTGATCTCTGTGCCCTTGGAGTGCACAGATCAACCCCAATCGTGCTGCAGAAAGCGGTTATCAAAAGCATCTTTCCATTGCAAGCGGATGTCATCGCACGAGCCATTTCCCGTCCGTTCCACCAGCGTTCTTATCCAGATTGCTGAGCTGCTGGACCTGCGCGAGGTAGCTGCTCTCCAGGCTATCCTCTGCTGCGCCATCTGTCGCCTGCGCTTTCTTGAATCGGCTGGTTCCACGCTTTGGTGCGTCTACCCCAGCCGTTGCTATAGCCGGCGTCAGTACTGTCTCTAGAATCTTCTTTGACGGGTCTTCCAAGACGAGCTCCTCGTCGGCAGTCTCCACTTCCCCGTCCTCAGGAGTCGACGCCTGCACATTCGAGCTTCGTTACGAAGTTCTACGGAATTCAACCAGTACTCTACAGCGCGAAGGGGGGAGGGGGGGGAAGGGGGAGAGCGGTCCATATGAAGAAAGAACGAACCATGATCTGGGCACCGGCGGTGCCCATCGAGGGGTTGGGAACGACGCCGGCCGGGCCAGAAGGAACGGTCGCTCCCGGATCAACGTCTCCCGTCTTGGCCTCCCCAACGATGGTGATCCCCTTCACACTACATGGTTCAGACAGATACTCGGACGACACCATCAGAGATCTGTCTTTGGTAAGCGCGCTACCTGTGCTTCTGGATCGTCGGCCCAGATGCTCTTCACAAGCTTCATATTGAAGTAAAAGAGGCGCCCATCATCGGAAAAGTGAGGGGTCCAGAAGCCGCCGCCACCGTTCATGACGCGGCGTGCACGCCTCCTTGCTTAGGAAGACGATACAGCCAACGCAGCCGCGTTTGAGCGGCGCTGGTGCCTCATATCTCCATGTCAGCTGATCAGCGCTAATCTCGTACTCTGTCCCGGCTGTTGTTCCCGCGCTTTTTGTTTGAGTGGCTTCTGACGATCCGAAGCGAGGTGCCCGCGGTCGCCTGGCTCTGCTGTCCTGCTGGTGCTGCGAGCAGCTTGTGGCAGCGCATCTCGGCCATGGAGTTTGGCCTGAAGGCAAGAGATCTCATCCTGGAGCTCAAACGGTCTGATGGCGTTCCGCCACACAACGATGATCAGCTTCGCCGAGTGCTTGCGGAGGTCAGCGGTCTCTGGGAAGAGATCGAGGCAATGACTCCCGACGACGTGGATCCGAACAGCTTGCCAGACGGTGAAAAGGTGCGTCGTGCACTGCTGAAGCGATGGCCCGCGTTGGCACTGGGGCTGAGCCTGCTGCGTGAGCTCAGGTTTTCATCTTCACGCACTTCCAAGCGCTGGAGCGCAATCGGAGGCTGCTCCTGGCGTATGTGGTGAACAGAGCGCGCCGGTTGCAGCGAATGCGGTGGTCCACAGGACCTGTGCTGCCAAAGGAGACTGCGGCGGCGCTTTCAACCGGCGAGAAGGAGTTCTTCCGCCGATACGACAGCCTCGTGAGCACGTACTCGGATGCGGTCGGGATGGATCTCACCGCCGACATCACGCCCCCAACCGAACTAAACCTAGCAGTGAGAGCCCTGAAAGATGTGGGCGAGGTGATGACAGTCTCCGGTGGCTCCATCAATCTCCAGATGGGATGTCAGTATTCGCTCCGTCGCGCCGACGTCGACCAGCTGCTTAGACAAGGCATCGTCGAGCTGATCGACACAGAGGAGTAGTTAACATGCGTGTATGTGGTGTGACCCAGATGCCACTGCCACTGCCACCGCCGATGGCGAAGCGATAGGATAGAGCTTGTGACAGACGCGCGCATGAAGAGTCTCAAACGAAAGCCCAGCGCGCTCTTTGAATCGCTCTCTCATGCTTCCTGAGAACCCTTCGGACGCTAGGCCAGACGCGACCGGAGCGCGCTTGTCTTCCTGCAGTCTTCTCCTCTATCAAATTTGCAGATCTACTTTATAAACAACACGTGTATCGCCATCAAAACGCATCCGACGGATACCGCGGGGGATAATCGCTCTCCTATGCGCGAAGCCTTCCAGCAGAATCCTCTAAAGCCTGTGTGGTCTCCTGGGCTCTGCGCATTGTCGAATATTGTTGGGGAGATTGACCGAATGAACGCGCAGCTGTCGGAAGAGAGATTCCGAGTCAAAGCTCCAGCTGTTCCTCGGCTTGACATGGCAAGTGTGACCCACGCACCAGCAGATGAACAGGAGGATGACTTCTATTAGGCTCGAAAAATCGAAGATCGCGGACATGCTGTCCAAGGAGCACGGCTTTGGGTCGACCTTGCGCGCTCGAGCGGCTTCTCTCCTCGCAAGTTTCCGCGCAGAAGAATGGACGTCCTACTTTTTCAAAAGCACTAGGAAACGCTCAACTTCCCTCTATGGTTCGCCATCATAGCTGGAAACATGAGAGACTATGAATACAATATTTGAATTTTTGATAAATCAATAAATGATTGGATTAGAAGTATATTTAAACAATATAGCATATTTGAAAGACGGTCCCAGTAGGAAAAGGCCTCCGCAACTTCCTCCGGCTCTCCTTCGCCCCTTTAAGTGACGCGGTTAAACGTCGTATCGACGAGGTTTGTAGTCTTCGAGCTCAAGCCTCCGCAGCTGTCACTTCTTGGCGTGTGCGGCCCTCTCGTTCCAGTTTCAGGCCCATATCCGGCGCTACTTCCCTCGCAGCAGTATCCAGGATGACGATCTCAAAGGAGCGAAAGGAGTACTACTTCGGCAAGATGAAGGGCATGCTGTCCAAGTACTCGAAGCTCTTCGTGGTCGGCGTGGACAACGTCGGCTCCGCTCAGATGCAGCAGGTGCGCTGATCAGGGAATGCAGCGGAGAGACCCGCGGCGAAGCGCTGACGCCTGACCTCCCGCTTGAGCAGGTCCGTCACGCCCTCCGCGACAAGGCGGAGATTCTCATGGGCAAGAACACCATGATGCGCAAGTGCTTGCGGCAGTTTGTGGAGGAGAACGGCGGAGAGCACCCCTACGAGCAGCTTGTCGACATTCTCGTTGGCAACGTGGGCTTCGTATTCACCAACGAGGACCTCAACGACGTCCGCGAGATCGTGCTCTCCAACGTGGTGCCGGCTCCCGCGCGTGTCGGTTCCATCGCGCCCGTGAAGGTGGTGATCCCGCCGGGGCCAACCGGCTGCGGCCCGGAGAAGACCAGCTTCTTCCAGACCCTCCAGATCGCCACCAAGATCACGCGTGGCCAGATCGAGATTACGACCCCCGTAGAGCTGCTGGAGATCGGAGACAAGGTCGACGCTTCGCAGGCGACGCTGCTGAAGACCTTGAACATCAACCCGTTCTTCTACGGTTTCCAAATGATGAAAGTGTATTCGGACGGATCCCTCTTCGATGTCGACGTGCTGGACATCAACGACGACATCCTTGCGGGATACTTCATGGCGGCGGTGGCGAACGTGGCTGCTATTTCTCTGGAAATCGGGCTCCCGACGCAAGCGTCCATGCCCCACTCCATCGCGAACGCTTTCCGTGCCTTGGTTGCTGTGGCGTGCGAGTGCGAGAACTGGAGCTTCCCCGAAGCGCAGCCTTTCAAGGACTTCCTCGAGAATCCGGACGCGTTCATCGTGGCCGGCCCGGTAGGCGGCGGTGACGGGGCCGCAGCTGGCGGCGGCGGCGGCGGAGCTGCGGAGCCGGAGCCGGAGCCCGAGCCCGAGCCTGAGGAGGAGATCGACCTCGGTGGTGGCATGGATATGTTTGGCGGTGGCGAAGCCGACTACTAGGTGTACCAGCGAATGAAAACGGAATGAATCCTCACTAGTCCTGCCTTCTACCCAGTCACACTTGCTTGCAACGAATGCCCCGTACAAAAACGTCGTTGCCTCAAAATCTCTGATGAGACAGGCCGACAGGCCGACAAGGAAAACATCAAAGCTGCCACTCGAATCGCCTCCATCCAAAGACGGAATCTACTTGCCGCCCTTGCCTCCGCCAGCGCTTTTCTTCTTATCCCAGCCGGCCTGCTTCGCCATGCGCAGGGAGTTTGGCGTCACCTCGACCTCTTCGTCATCTTGGATGTACTCCACGGCCGAGTCCAGAGTGAGGTCCACAGGAGGGATCACGCCATCGCTCACTTCCTTCGTGGCGCTGCGGATGTTGTTCAACGCTTTCGTCTTGCACACATTCACCTTCAGGTCGCCAGGGCGCTGGTGAATCCCCACAATCATGTCCTTGTAGACGGCGGTCTTCGGGTCGATGAACATTTGGCCACGATCCTGAGCACCGATGATGCCGAACGTTGTCGCCGTTCCGGTCTCGTAGGCCAGGAGAGATCCCTTTTCTCGGGTTTCGATGTCCCCCGCCCAGGGCCGGTAGCCTTCGAAGGTGCTGTCGATGACAGCCGTACCTCTAGTGGCGGTGAGCAGCCCGGAGCGAAGGCCAATCATGCCCCGCGTGGGCATCACAAAGTTCAACTGGGTAAAGCCCTCTCCACTATCCCCCCCCGCCATCATGTTCTGCATCTCCCCCCTGCGGCGGGCCATGAGGTCCACTACGCTACCGACGTACTCGTCAGGAACGGCGACGTCGATCGTCTCGAAAGGCTCGTGCTTCTTGCCGTCGATGGTCTTCAAGATCACCCGGGGAGGGCCGATGGTCATTTCGAAGCCTTCGCGGCGCATCGTCTCAATCAGCACGGTCAGGTGAAGCTGCCCACGGCCGGAAACTTCAAAGCTGTCTGCGGATCCAGACTCGAAATCGATCTTGAGGGCTACGTTGCGATCCAGCTCCTTCTCCAGTCTGTCGCGAATCATGCGAGAAGTGAGAAACTTCGAGTCAGGGTCTTGGCCCGCCAAGGGAGACTTGTTCACGCTGAAGGTCATTCTCACGGTCGGCTCCTCGATCGCGATAGGTGGGAGTGGCATGGGATTGTCCTTGTCCACGAGCGTGTCGCCAATGCCCACATCTCCCACGCCGCTGAACATCACGATGTCGCCAGCCTTCGCGGTGTCTACTGGCGTGCGACCCAGGTTGTCAAACACAAAGAGCTCCCCAATCTTGGCGCTGCGGACGGGCTCCTCCGGCTTGGTCACGCCGATGCTCGCGCCCTTCTTCAGCGTGCCGCTGCGGATCCGTCCGATCCCAAGCTTGCCCTTGAAGTCGTCGAAGTCGATGTTGGCCACCAGGAGCTGGAGAGGCGACTCCACGTCGATCTTGGGGCCGGGAAGCTCGAGAATGGTGTCGAAGAGGGGCGTGAGGTCGTCTGCCAGGGCATCGGGCTCCAACCCAGCGATGCCGTTGAGTCCAGAGGCGTAGACAACCTTGAAGTCCGTCTGCTCATCCGACGCGCCGAGCTCGACAAAGAGATCGAACGTGGTATCCAAGACATAGTCCGGACGAGCAGACGGGCGATCAATCTTGTTGATCACGACAATGGCCTGTATGTTCATCTCGAGCGCCTTCTTGAGCACGAAGCGCGTCTGCGGCTTCGGCCCCTCCACGGAGTCCACGATGAGGAGCACGCCATCCACCATGTTCATGATACGCTCCACTTCACCGCCGAAGTCCGCGTGGCCCGGCGTATCCACAATGTTGATCTTCGTGCCCTTGTAGTTCACCGCCGCGTTCTTGGACAGAATCGTGATGCCCCGCTCCCTCTCCTGGTCGTTGCTGTCCATGACGCGGTCCTAGGGTCGCAAGCGCGGCGGCGCACCGAAGTCAGACGAACCGCTCATCTCCGTAGCCGGACATTTGAGGCCCGGAAAGGCGAGAGGGAGCGCACCTGGATCTCCTGGTTCTCACGGAAGACATCGCTCTGGCGCAGCATTGCGTCCACCATCGTGGTCTTGCCATGGTCGACGTGGGCGATGATGGCGATGTTGCGAATGTCCGTGGCCGTTCCCAGCTCCGAGATCGCCGGCTCGGCGAGAGCGCCCAGGACGCAAGCGTCGCGTGCCGCATTCCTGCGCGCGGACGGCGGCTGCGGCGCAGATTCGAAGTTAGTCGCCCAAACGCTGAATTGAAGTTGCGCCGCTCGCGACGCACCACAAAGGCGGATGCGAAGGGCGCGCCTACGGCGCCGAGGAGACCCAAAAGTACAGCGGTAAGCTTCATGTCCGAGCGAAAGCCAAGCTGCGGGGGCGGAGTAAACGCCACGCGCAACTTTCCGGCGGCACCACGAACTGCGCGAATGCGCTCTGACGTCTTCCCAGACGGAATCAGCTGTTCTTGTGATCCGAGCAAAAGCCGTTCCGGATCAGTCCGGCTGTCACCATATCGCACCGCGGAGCTTTCCGTCTGTCTTTCCCGCCAAGCCCGTTGATTTCTTCGGCGCTGCGAACGAACCTCTCTCAGTGTAAGAGCGGCGCTACAGCCGGCTCCTGCGGTTCGCTTTCCCAGGAGAAAGCTACTTGCCGCCACTTTGAGTACTCCTGCGTCCTCGGGACAGCAAAAAACCGCCTTTGACGGTTGACTTCACGGTGGCGCGTCGAAGTCGTCCGTGCGCCGGACTTGAGCACAAGAGCTTCTCTGCCGCGACCAGCTCTGGAAAGGGTATCTGAGGCCTCTCGCGGCCCCAGCTCTCCAAGATGAGCAGTAGCAACGACATCAGGAGCTATGGCGCCCGTGCTTCAAGGGGTTGGGACTTGGATCAAGACAGCGGCTCCGGCGCTTCGTTCACCTCCAACACGCTTTTCGGGCACACGCAGCTGCCCAACCTCGAGGAGATGAGCCGGCGCCTCGCCATGGGTCTTAGTAAGGATCAGCTGAGCAAGCGCAAGGGGCCCAACGGGATGACCTTGGACTACATCGAGGCGAACGTGCAGATCGAGATGGCGAATCGCATCATCGGCTTCCAGAACTGGTCCTGCCGCGTGCTTCGGATTGAAGTCGACTCGGAGAGACAGATCGGCGGCGGCCACGGCGAGGACAAGGGCAAGTGGGAGATCGTGGCGACCGCGCTTGTCCGAGTCAGTCTTGTGAACGGCGCCTTCCACGAGGACATCGGCTGCGGCCAGAACATCTCGCGCTCGCGCTCCGACGCACTCATGAACGCAAAGAAGGGAGCCGTCACTGACGCTCGGAAGAGAGCTTTGAGGTAGCCTTGCTGAGCACCTGAGCAAAGGTTGACGCGAAACCATCCCATCATCCCTGCGTCTTCCACCTCTGCAGGTGCTTTGGAGAGGCCGTCGGAAACTGCACCGCCAGCAAGAAGAAGGTGCTGGACATCAGGTATCGGAACGGCTACAACGGCCTCCAGGAGAAGGCGCCGGCGAAAGCTGCCGGGAAGTTCAACCCACCTCCAGCGGACAGAAGGCAGGGACCGCAGTCCGGGAACGAGCAGGCCTCGACGGAAAGGAAGGAAGCTCCAGTCGCAAATGCTCCACCGCAGGGCTCCGCTAGCGGCCATCCCAGGCAGTGGACCCCTGCGCAGCAGGCACAGGGCTCTGGTGACGCTGGATCGTCGGCGCGATCAGCAGTCGACCCGTATGCGGGAGGCCTTGCGCCACCTGCAAGTGCAAGATCATCCTCGATTCCAGCTTCCCGCCATGGCGAGTCGGGCGAGTCGGGCGTGAAGGTGCCTTCGACGCCCATCGCACCGGCGGTGCGGACCACAGGAGCCCAAGCCTTGGAGCCATCTTGTGGGAGTGTCCAGGCGTTAGGTTGTGTCGGAAAGGACTCGATGAGCCCAAGGGCACGGCGCCTCGAGCTCGCTCGGCAGCGGCAGGCCGAGTTCCGACGAAAGCAGCAACTTCAGGACGGAAGGGCGTCGTTGGAGTCGGCAAGACCAGATGGTACAACGGCTCTTCCGCGAGGCATGGCGACTCACGCAGAGGCACAAGGTCATCAGATGCACCATCCCGGAATCCCCTCTCCTCACGATCTCCACGCGCCGCACGCTCTGAACCAAGCTCCCTCGCGAGGCTACTGCCCCAGGCCGCGAAGTGGGGACTGTCAAGAAAGCGCACCGATTGCAGGACCAGCAGGTTTTGCGGGGCAGCCAGACTTTCCCCAGTCACCTGGTCTGATGCGAGATTCCCTTGTCGCTGTGCGGGGTGTCGATGGATGTTCGGCATCGGTCCAGCACACCGAATCGCCCGAGTTTCAGTACACGGCCGTGAGCTCTGGTTCAGGGGAGAAGGTAAAGACCAACGCCGGCGTAGACTACGCCAATCCGCACTCTAGGACGCACCTACGAGATCCTCGAAACGGCGAGAACCTCCGTCCAAATCGCAACGAAGACATCTTTTCGCAAGGTGAGTAGACGGGACTTGCCCCGCCACACCTCGGCTGCGAGCCGCTTGTGACTGCTTTTTCACGGATCTGCAGGAGAAGTGGATCCCGAGGTGCTAGAGTCCATCGCGCGTCTTGAGCAGGCTGCGTACCGCCGAGAGCCCCCTTCCTTTGCAGAGATGAACCACGCGAAGCGGCAGCGCACAGATTTCACTTGAGCGCGTCAAGCCTTGTCAGCTTTCCCAGGCAGCTCCATGGCCAGGGGGAAACTTCGGTGATACAGGATGCGCTTCAGATATGGCAATCCCCTGCGCACAGCATGGCGTTCTGGCAGAGGAAAGACTTCCAGTGATGCGAGGCCCGTTCCTCGGGGGACGAAAGTGGCCTCGGACCGGCCGCGCGGGTGGCAAAGCGAGTACGACGACGGCACGGGCCTCGCGCATCGCGAGGCTAGCCGCCATTCGATGCACGGCGCCTGGCACAGCAGCAGAAGGCCATGGCGCCGGCGGTACAGCGCGAGCGCGGCACGATGAGGCTACGACGGAAATTCACTTTAGCTTACATTGGCAACGCCAGCTGGAGACTCTATCCTCCCGTAGCTTCCGCGCCAAAGCAAAGTCTATCTCAAACGTACAAAACCTCGTACACGTAGAAGACGCTTCACTTTCTACAAATCCCCGAGCTTGCCACGCGTTCCAAACAGAGCAAGGCAGGCAGCACAAAAAAAGCCGGATGGAAGACTTGAAGTATCGACAACATGACCTGCTATACACGGACGCTATGCATCACACTTTCGACGCTTCGGCGACATTTCCATTGGGCTTTGGCTCCCCTGCGAGTCCTTCGCCTGCGTGGGACGCATTCGCTTCTGGTCCGGGACGGACGGGCAAACCTCCATGCCGTCGCCCAACTTGAGTCGCTTCTGCGCAGGACCGTCGCTCCTATCCAACGCGATCCCCTCGCCGCCAGCGAAGTCTGCTTCGTCATCTCCCTTCAGGCGACATGCACTCCCTGACATCGACACCGAGGCACGTGCGACACCCTGCCCCACGTCCACATCGAGCGATGGCCATCCCTGAGCCGTCATCAGAGCCCGCTTCCGCTCCAAGGGAGGGAAGCTTGTCTGGCCCTTGTTCATCATCGCCGCTACTCGTCGCCGCAAGACTCGGAGCGCCTGCAGAGAGTTCAGGCCCTGCCCGCGCAGCGTCCGCATTTCCTCGGCAATCGCCACCGCGCGCAAAGCTTCCTCTCGGGAGAGTCGCATGTAGCGCATCAGAGTTTCGACCTCGGCCAGTGGAATCCCATTGGCGTGCGAAGGGTGTCTCAGCGAGGAACCTCGCAAGCGCTGGAGGAGAAGAGCCACGGCCTTGTGCCGAGGGAAGCCACCCTTGGTCAGCCTCCGCAGGCACTCATGCACCTGAAAAGGCGACGAGGAAAGAAACACGAGGTCAGCGCCGGCAAAAAAGGAAAGCCCGTCACCGCAACTGCGACCGTCACTGCACTGATCCAGACTCACGCTTGATGCGCCACTGCTCTCAACACCAGACCTTGCCACGCAAGCACTCTTTTGGCGCGCAGATACATCTTCCGCAGCGCAGCTCCGCTCCTGTTCTGTTGCGCTTACCTCCAACCTGAAGAGCACCTGCTCCTTGCGAAACACCTCCATTTCGTCCATGCTTCCGCGCAGTCGCCCGCAGAGTGCCGGGAGGGTAAGGAGGGCGCGCGGCCGGAGACCTGGCGCCGCCCGCGCAAGGGTGAACGAGAGAAACACGCGCACGAAGACTGCGCTTTAAAGAGAAGAAGGGTCGAGCGCCGATCCCGTCCACGCCGGACAGGGCTTTCCCCTGACGTCACGTGTACCTCTGCTGGCGCTCTCGGCCAGCACGATGAGCGCGTTCAAGAACGCCTTACAAAGACGCGGAGCGCCACGGCGGCGCGCTTAGGTCTTCTCGAAAAACTGCTTCCCCGTCGCCCCTCTCGTGCGGTGCAGAAGAATTCAAAATACATTTCGTGTGCGTGTATATGCCTGCAGCAGAGGCTCGATGTGGAAGAATGAAACCGTCCAGCGGCTGAGCACCAATACCATGGCCGTGGCGGAGCACCTTCCGGCATAAATTGCGTCGACGACTGAAGGATGTTGAAGCGGGCCACGGACTTCTTCTGCGGAACGTGCTGTGGACTGACACCGCGAGCGTGAGCTTTCCCTCGACTAGCTTGCTTGCCGCCCAGCGCCAAGAAGCAAGCAATATGCGCAGCCACGTTGACTTTGATCAGAACGCTGGACGACTCAGTCCCCAACGCCACTGGGCCCGGTGCGGCATTTGACTTCATGTGCGTCAACCGCATTGGAGGTTTTCTTCGGTGCGTCGCTCAAGCAAGCAAGCAAGCAAGCAAGACCGATATAACTGGAGCGAACGCATACATCGTTGCTTGCATGGCTTCTTGCACCCACGCCTCCTCATCGTCATGGACTTCATTGAGCTGATAGACTGGCCACGCGCAAGAGAGAAGAAGGAAAGCCGTAACAGCACCAATACGCCAGCAATCACATGGTTGCTGAAACGGTTGCAACGGCCAGAAAACCAGGGTGGGACAGACGGAAGCTCAGACGGAGATCGAAATCTGCGACAGACCCTCTAGCCGCTTTGCGCAGGGTTGAGGCCATAGAAAAAAAGCCTCGACGGACTCAATGCTGGCGCGAAGAGCTCTGCCGCTGATGCTTCTGGCGCTCTGTGGTAGCTTTGGAAGGCCTTTTCGTAGACTGGCCGTTCCAAAAGCACCTCGGGGCGCACTTTCGACATGCGTTGTGCGGTCCTCGTCGAGCGATGCCAACGCTGCCGGAGTGCGCAGCGGCCCAGAGCTGCCGTCCGACTGGAACGGGCTCATCTGCGTCGACAAGCCAGTGGGCTGGACCTCCAGCGACGTTGTGGTGCGAGTCCGACGGATCATCGAGCAGTACTTCCGCAGCCGCGGCGTGAAGCTCTCCAAGCGAAGTGGCGTTAAGGTGACTTCCGCGACTGTGGATTCAGTGCTCCAGTGAGGCTCTCACTTTTTCATCAACAGGTCGGTCATGGCGGAACGCTCGATCCCCTCGCGAGCGGCTGCTTGGTGCTCGGAGTGGGCGAGGGTTGCAAGTACATGAAGGACTTCCTCGCCGGAGCCAAGTCATATGAGGCGATTGCCTTGTTCGGGGTGGAAACAGACACACTGGATAGCACGGGCAAGGTCACCAATCAGACCAACGTCGGACATGTCACGGAAGAGGCCATCAAGAGGGCCGCGGAATCGTTTCTAGGCGACTCCATGCAGGTGCGATCTTTCATGCCAGCGCACCTCGCTAAGCCCCTGACGCGGACGCTGCCTGCTTCCTGCAGCTCCCGCCTGTGTATTCGGCCTTGAAGAGGGGAGGCGAACCCTTGTATGCCAAGGCTCGCAGAGGAGAAGATGTCGAGCATCTCCTTGAACCTCGACCGGTAGGCGCGGGGCTTCAGGGTCGTCATGCGTCGCTTCGATCGATCATCGCAGGCCTCTCTACAGGTCACGATTTATGGATTGGACGTCTTGGACTGCGGCGACAAGGCGACGGCGCCGGAGCTCTTTGATGTGCCGAGCATGAAGGAAGTGATGAACTTCTGGGAAGGAGACTGGCTCTGCCAGGTGCGGTAACTCGACTTTCTGAGAATCCGGCACTGGAAGGTTTGATGCTCACTGGACTCTCCTTGCACAGTCATGTGGGAAGAAGAATTTCGCGAAAAGAGACGTCTGTTTTAGCTGCAAGGCGCCGAGGCCGGAAGAGTCCGCCGACGAGCCTTGCATTACAGAGCATAGCCATCAGATCTCCTCAAAGGTGCGTGACACCCCGGGCTTGACAGGGCTCAAATGGGGTGGCTAACGGGACAAGCCTTGGCCAGGACGGTGCACCGCTCGTCGCGGCCAAGATCCATGTGTCATGCAGTGGCGGATTCTACGTCCGGTAGGGGAATCACGAAAGCCTTCTCTTGCAAAGGACCTAGCACGTGGTAAATTTTTCTCTGGCCAGGTCGCTTATCCGAGACCTTGGACACGCGGTAGATTCAGGAGCTCACATGACGGCGCTTCGAAGGGTCAGACAGGGAAGGTACGAGGCCGGAGGCGGCATGGCAACCGCCTAGCGACGTAGCGTCCTCATGAGAAGACCATGCCTTCATAGGTTCTCGGTGGAGAAATCGCTGCCTCAGGATGATTGGAACTGGAAGAGCCTGTACAAGAGTACGCTCGTCCCGAAGTCTTCATCGAAAAATTGAAAGGACGAGCCCATCAATACCAAAAGCGCTCTTACATTCTCCTCAAAAAAGCGTAAAAGATCACGAGAATGACTGCCTATGATAACTTCGCTACAGAGTATAGAGAAGCTCGACGCAAGACCAGGTTAGCCTCTTGCTCGTCATCCAGACTTCGTGCGGAATCCAACGTCTCTGTGCGCTCGCCGATCAAAATGCACACTCGCCGCCACTTGGATTCCAGTACCTTCGGCCCAATGTCACTGCACGGAATATTGTAGTCGCTCCAAGCTGCACATAACTTTCCTCCAATATCTACAGGACATGCACACGAACGATCACGAAACTACTTGATAATACTGTTGTGCCCACACAACTCCACACAACTCTATAACATCCCCAGTTCGTCAAAGTCCAACTGCATGCTAGATGGGTCCTCCGGTTTCACAACTCCCGACGGCCCGGCTGGGGCTTTGGCTCCGGACGGCGACCCCATTGACTCGATCTCCCTTGCGAAGTCCACCTTCTCCATGTGCATCGCGTCCATCTCCATTCCGTCACTGACATCTGCGTCCAGGTGTGCGAGGGGATCGCGGTGCAAGATGTCGTCGAGGATGTCCATGGCGGCCTCGTCATCGAAGCCCGGCGGTTCGCCATCATCCTCGTCGTCGATTCCCAGTGACGTCCCGATGATGATGTCCTCTTCGTCCGTAGGTAGGTCTCCAAGACTCATGCTGCGCTGACCAAGCAATTCGTCCAGCGTGTTGTTGACTTCCTCCGCGCCGAAGGTAGTCGAGCCGTAGCTGAACCCCTCCGGCTGGGAGACGCTTCGGTGCATCGCTGCATGGCCATTCGAGTGACCATTTCCTGGAGCCTGAGCGGAAAGCTTGGCTTGCTTCTTCGAGGAGGAGCTGCGGCCACCTGATTGAAGCGTGGCCTTGGATTCCTCCTCGGACTCGCCGTTCGCCCCGCCGCTGTCTGCAAGCCAATCGAGTTCCTCGGCCTCGTTCAGCAGCACGTCGACGTTGTTCCCCCTTGCGTACCAATCAGGTGTCGGCGCATACCCCAATTTTACCGCCTCCGCAGGGGTGACTCCATCTGAGGAGCTCGATTTCTCGTCTGCATTCACAGCGCTCTTCTCGTCGTCCACGTACGACGTAATCACATTTGGCGACAAAAACTTGTACAGGCCGGATTCGACGGAACCGTTCACTCCGGGGAGGGTCATATACGGTTGCAAGGATGGCGCAACTGCCGTCCCTTCCATGGAGCCCGATTTTCGTTTCCCATTCCGCCGTCCAAGTCCACGGTCAAGCAGGACAGCCCCCGGCTCTCCCCCGCCCTGCTTGGCCTTCGCCAGTTTCTGGAAATATTTCTGCGCGTGCGTGCGTATTTGCACGACCGTGCGGGTCTTGATCAGCTCGGCTATCTTTTTCCAACCCTTGCCGTGCATCTCCAAGCCCTTGAGGAACAACCGATGCTCCTCGTAGGACCAGCGGCCGGTATTCTCCTTTCCGGCCCGCTTGCCTGAAGTGTCATCTTTTGACTCGCCGACGCTGCGGGGCGTGTCTTTGCCCGAGTGATCGCCCATGCCCAAGACGTGTCGCTTATGTTTTTCGCCTCAGACTACAGTAGCATCATACAGCGCCTGGATCTTGTGGCCCTCGCTGACTGGTGTTCTTGAAGCCGTGGCCGGTGGGAGGGCCCAGGTTGATGCCACCGGCGCCGCAGAGCCTGAAGCCTTCTCTCCCCGCGGAGAACTGGCAGCGCGGCGCGGTCTTTGCCTAGAGAGAGGACAGTCCCTTGAGTGGCTCCCCAAGTAGAAGCGAAACCCCGGAGTGGATCCGGGTCAACGTCTCGGCGCGGCTGGGCGCTCCGGCTCGCACCCGGACCTGGTCCGGGGCGCCTTTCCGCCCGCGGCCCTCTCTTCCCTTGACGTTCTGAGCGGGGCCCGCGGCGGAAAGCGCGGTTTCTACGGAACTCTTTCGTATCGCGGTGCCACTGAGTTGTCGCCTTCAATGGCACTACAACTTTAGGAAACACTACTGAAACAACGTGGCCGCCTCGCGCACTCCCGGACCCGATCCACACCGGCTTCGCACCTGGGGCGTTAATAGGGCACGCAACGGAGGCCGATCGACGGAGACGCCGCGTGGTGACGCGCGCGGCACGGAGAGAGGTCTAACGTAAGGCACACATGAAATGGCGGGAGGAAACCCTCGGGCATTGCCATTCGTAGGTGCTCGGCCGGACTGTTTTAAAATTTTACATTGAATATTTGGGCGCCTAGGATCGCGTTGGACCGGGATCCGCAGGGAAGAAAATGCGCCCCTCGCCCAATGCTCCCGTCTGCAAGACTTCCGCAGCCAGTAGAACGACGTGGAGATGCCCAGGGAGGCAGCGGAGTGGCCCATTCGCGCAGGGCAAGGGCGACGTGAAAGGAATCCACCAATGCCGGCGCGCGCCGCCCCTTGCACCACCCGGACTTGGGGAGGTTGCCGGAGAAGCCCGACTTTGCGATGAATTGCGCCAAGTTGAGCTTTGGAAGAAGCCTCTCCATTGGTTCCGCACCGCCGTTGGTCCGTTTCGGGTAGCTTCCTTCTCCAGTGGCGCTTGACGGAGCCGGACACGCGGACGGGAGAGCAGACCAGTCACCGTCGGCCAGTAAATGGAGTCGCACTTTACGTTGAAGAGTTTTGCCATGTTTGGCCGTTACAAGATCCGGCTGTCATCCCTCCAGCTGGAACGGACGCGAAACTGTTGCTGTACGAGCAAGCTCGGATGAAATCCGAATCTCACCTCAGACCTGGAACTCCCGCGTCTTCCGCCGTCAGCTGAATCCCAAGGGCTTGTACGCCCGCATGCTTTGCCCCGCCTATCCGAAGATTCTGGATTTACTTTAAAATATTTAATACTGTCTTAGGAATATCAAAGTTCATGAATGCATGATGATCATATGTATTTTCAAGTATTGTGATGTTTGTTCATTCTCCTTGCTTATTGATGACAAAGCTTTACAGCGACACTCTTGGAGTTTTGGTTTTTGCTTTTCGCGTCGAGCTTGGAGGAAGGCCTCGCAACCTTCTCCGCCTCAGCTTCACCTCGGCAAGGGCGCCGCGAAGGTTCTGCTGTGCGCTTCTGTCCCTGGCGAGCGCTCCGTTTCCGTTCTGCTGAGGAGAGAGCGCGTTGAGCAAGCCTCTGTGCTGCGCACCATCGACGTAAGATCCGCGATGTTGGCTTCGCTTCTGTCGCTGAGCGCCCTCGGCGCCGTGCTCTGTCGGGCGACTGCGCGGCCTTCGGAGGCCTTCTTGATGTCCTCCTCCCTGGGCAGCAGCGGCCGCTTCTCGGCGAAGCCCATGTCGGCCGAGCAACTGTGCGACATGCTGGAGGCGGAGGCGCAGAAGGCCTCCACCGAGCAGGTTTGGGTGCTCGAAGAGCCCTCCGCGTTCGCGGCCGCTGGGCCTCAGCACCCGGTGGCCCAAATTCTGCCCCAGGCCCGGAGTAGCAGCATCTTCCCTGAAGTGCAAGGGCTGGGAACGCGCACGGTGGCGGAGACCTGCGCAGGACGCGGCCTGAGCTTCGCGCAGGTTGCCACGGCGGCGGAACTGCAGCAGCCACTCACGGGCGAAAGGCCGTTTGTGGCGCTATGGCACCGGAGCTTTGCGCCGAAGCAGAGCCGGCGCTTGCAAGGCACGGACTCGGATGAGCCACAGAAGCGTTTCCTGCGCTTCACGCCGGAGATCATCGCGATTCTTGTCGTCACCTTAATCTTCCTCATCATTCTCTTCACCGGACTGTGCTGCATGGCTGGCATTCAGACGCCGCAGAAGCTTATCAGCAAGGGCTTCACAAAGCCGTTCAAAGAGTACTGAGACAATGGAGGAAGAAGAGGGGTAAAAACCTAGAGGCGCTGGACGTGAAATCCAAGCTGCAAGCTGCCAAAGAGAAGCAATTGATTTGTTCGCTGGAGACGATAGGATTCTTTTGCTTTCTGGACACCAGGTATTCGTGGAGGCCTCCGGATCAAGAGCGGCTCACGTGCCGAACAGCTCCACGACTGCTACCTACATATTCGTCTCAAAAGTGCCGTCCTCGTCATCTTCTTCATCAAAAAGGTCGTCCTCATCCTCGTCGAGAAAGCCTCCCGCGTCCCCTTCCTCTTCCTCTTCCTGTTCTTGTCCTTCGTTGTATCCAGCTTCTTCCTGTTCTTCTTCTTCCTCTTCTTTTTCTTCTTCTTCCTCTTCCTCTTCTTCCTCTTCCTCTTCTTCATTATCCTCATCATCACCTTCGGAGTCTACGTCGCCGCGAAAAGCTGTTGCAAAAGGACGCAGAAGGGTTTTCCCTTTCGTTTTTGAGGCTCCGTTTACCGCATTCTTGGACTTCCCCGCGCCCAAAGAAGATGGACCTCCGTTTCCGCGAGACCCTCCGTTCTCCTTGGCGTTCGTGGCACACTGACGCGGATTCTTTCGAGCATTGCTGCGGCTGTCCAAGCGCTGTCGCATTTCGTCCTTCTCCTTCTGGAGCGCCTCCAAGCGCTGTCGAAGCTCCGCAGCCTCTCGCTCAGACACGCTTAGCCTCGCTCGCAGATCGACATTCGCTCTTCGCGTTTCAAGCAAGGCCTCGCCTTCTCCTAAGGTGAGAACGCCATCTTGCGCATGTTCGAGAGCGGCGTGATCGCGGAGATGGCGCTGAATCCGTCCTTGGGTCTCTAAGGCCCGTCTTATGAGATAGCTCTGCTCTTCCAAAAGGCCTCCGAGAGGCCCGTGGTGGACAAGGGAGCTTGCCAAGCCAGTGACGACGTCCGACCCAAGGTTGATGAGCGCTGCGCCCGCCACTCGCTCGTCTTGGTCCCCATCGGCGTCAGCTGCCGCAGCCGCGGCAAAGAGCCGAGCCCTGTGTGCTTTCTCCTCAGAGGCTTTAGTCGCAGCTGTAGAAAGGCTCCCTGGCGCAGACACGCCCGTGGCGAGGTCTCCGCCTGCAGCACTGCTCGCCTCCGTGGTGTCGTTGGAGCCCCCCCACTCCACATACTTCTGCCATTCCTGCAAGGAACGCGCATTGCAGCGAATGCGCTCGTTTTGGCTTGTCCAGCTCCGAGGGGTGTCTAGAAACCTCGGATCTTCGACGGCAAACAGCACGTTGGCGCCCTGTAGGCTTGTCTGGCGCTTGACGGGCGAAGGACGGCCCCCATTTGTGGGTGCCACTTGTCTCCGGAAAGAGAGTCCCAGCACGGCCGCTCCGCGCCTGTTGATGCAGCTCTTCCCCAGGGCTACGATGGTCTCGGCTGCATGTACAAGGGGATTCCCGATCGACGAGCCAACTGCCTCAGCACACTGAATCGGCAGCCTCTCCAGGTCCTCAAGGAAGGCGAGGGCGGTGTCGTACTTGCCACTCCTTATCTTGAATCCGATTGCCGAAAGGTCGATGTACCCATCCACGCCGGGAGCCTTCTGCAGGGCAACGCCAGGAAGGAACCCTTCGCGGAAGGGCAGAGCGAGCCGGCTGCGGCAAATGCTACACCAAGCATACAGCAAGGTGTCCAAAAGGGCCTTCACGGGCAGCTCTCCACGGCAGAGGACACATTGATACTCTCCGGAGCGCGTTCGCGACAGGAGGTCGCTATCCTTCCCTTCGGCACACCGAGCACACAGCGCGAAGGAACAGGAAGAGCAGCTCTGCGTCTCTCGCGGAGGGCTGTCAATGCTCTCGCCATCCTCACTGGCATCGAGACAGCATTGGCAGCAGAAATGCGAGGGACAGACGATGCCTTGGGGCGTGCTGCAGTTGTTGAATGCCCCTCCAAGACATGAGGGGTGGAACCGCCGCGAGCAGCCTTCGACGGTGCACCACAGACTGGTGCCCGGGTTGCCGCAGACGGAGCAGATATCTTTCGATCGCCTCTCCTTCCGGGAGGTTTTCGCAGGCCGCGCAGCTGGCTTCACCGTCTCTTCCACGGCGACAGTTTCTTTCAGAGCAGGCTCGGCATCTCGCTTACGCTTCTGTTTGCGCTTCCGGCTGCTCGTTCGATGCGGAATCCTGCGAATCGGATGCGGAGCTGCGAGCTGCACCGGATCTTGAATCACGGAAGCGAGCTTGTCTCTTCGATACTCCCGCGTATCCCAATCTCTGTGGAGGACGCGATCGACGCCACAGTGGCAGCACAACCAGAAGCCCTTCCCCGCGACGGTGTCCAGCGGATATCCATGGTCCGTAACCTGATGGGACGATTCGCGCATGGTTCCCATACAGTACAGCCCGTCGTTGGCCTGGGCCGCAGGATCTTCTGCGATGAGGTTTCGCAGGCAGTCTTGACAGCGCCAGCTCAGGTGCAATTCCTGCAGTCGGTCGAGCATCTCGTCGTCAATCTTCGGCGTGCAGCATTTGTAGTGGAAGGCCCGATCGCATTGGCAGCAAAGGAGGACGTCATCGTCCTTTTCCTTCTGGCATACAGCGCAGCTCACGTCCTGGTCCAGAATTACCCGCTTCGACACCATGTGAGTGGTCGGTTTGCCAACTGTGTATCGTTTGTGGTTGTATAGCTCCGGGCGCGCAACTCGTGTTTTCGCGCTGATGTGGCACAGCTTGCAGAACCAGACGTCGGTCTCGTCCGCTTCTTCTTCCGTCATCGGTGGCTCTATGCACTTCACGTGAACATCGCGATCACAAGAATCGCAGATGATGACCATGCTCTCTAGGGACAGCTCCCCGCACGCGCTGCAAAGCTTTCCCGAGCAGTCCTTGCAGAAGTACTTCTGAAGCTGGTTGGCGATCTCGTCCAGCATGACAGGATAGGTGCAGTCGTAGTGGAAATCCTTCTCACAGCCGTCACAGATGATCATGTCGCGACTGTCCTCCTCCGTAGTCCGCTTGCACACCGTGCAGCGGCCAGGCTGATCCATCCAATTCTCCTCGTCTTCTAGCCCGTAGTCGTCGTTCGCTTTATCCGCAGGCTTGGGCTCCTGCCCAGATCTGAGATCCTCATCTGGTGTGCTGCTGATTTTGACGGACAAAGAATTCCGCCCTTCCGTGGTTTTCTTTGGTCGCTTCTGTCACCCATGGCATTAGTCCACGTGTACTGCGGCTGTGCCAGGGGAAGGGAACATCATCTTCCATGCAGCTCACCTTTTGCGTTCTCTGGGAAGCAACCTCCTTCTTGGGAAAAGGGTGCTCTGAGGAATGAGCTTTCAAGCGCTTCTTCCGCTCAGATGATTTCGGTGCGGCTGCCGACGGCTTCGCTAGACTCGGCTCGGAGCGCCGGCGTTTCTTGGCCTTGGCCAAACTTCTCTTTGGGGCGTCTGCGCTTTCCTCATTCTCTACATTCTCGTTTTCGTCGGCTTCATGCTCGTCGATCTCATTCATGAAGCCATCCTCCGCCTCTTCGAAGTTCCTTGACACGAACTTCTCGTGCATGACCTGTACGGTCTTCGACAGGTTCCGGACTTTCGCTGGCACGGGCACTCCCCTCCGGTAAAGGTGATCGGCAGCCTCTGCCAACGCCTTCACGTACTCCCGATGGCACCTGTGGGTGCATCCCGGGCTCGACATTCTTATCGCATCCTTGAGGATTTCCTAGGAGGGAATCGTCAGGTCACGAAGCTCCGCGCGCGGACAGAGTCGAAGCTCTGGCAAGAAATACCTTTTTGGGCGACTTGTGATACGGATTGACCGCAGAGTCCTCAATCCAAGCGCTGCAACGAAGGAGAAGGGGGAGTCAATCAAACGGAACGGCCAGTTCTCCAGCTCCGCGGCGCAAAGAATTTTTGACCGGCGGCGAGAGGGAGGGGACAGACGGCAAAATGCTGCGCCACTCACACGTTGCGATCCTCAGCGCCAAAGAATCGGACACACACGGGCTTATCGTCCGCAATGGAGGTCCTGCATGATGGCGGAGCAATTTGGAGCGTAAGCCAACATTTTGGCGCCAGGAAGAACCAACTCAAGAGAGGGGCTGAAAACCTCACGAGGTGGGGTACCTGATCTTCTCGCGCTCCGTCTTGTTGGCGAGCCTCGCAGGCCAGTGGGGGTGGCCCATGTACCGCGCCCATATGATGGGCATTTCCTCGGTCTACCATTTGTGAAACTGAGCACCGAGAGCTTTGCAAAACGCATCTGCGCTGGGAAGCTTCCGCTCCGTCTCGCCTACCTTCTCCGTGATCTCGAAACGCAGCCTTTCCGCCGCGCTGCCGCTGGGATCTTCGCGCGAAGGCAGGAATTCATCGTCCACGGTGACGGCGAAGGCGCTGTTCACGTCCACGGGGAAGCGGAGAGGGCCTCCGTAGCGCGTTGCGTAGTCGGTTGCACCTGCGGACCCGAATCTGAGGTTCTGCGGGCAGGAGGGGCATTTCTCCCGAAATTTTCGCCACTCCGACCGTCGATCCTTCTCTAGACTCTCCCACACCATCTTACGAGCCCTAGTATCGAGATTCGGAAGCTGCTGGAGCGTCGTACGGAAGAGCCAAGCTGTCGTTCAATTTCAACCTCCTGTCCACCAGCCCGGCCTCGCTTAGAAGTGGACAAACATGGCACCGCCAGAACTTCCTCCAAACTGCATCTCCGCGCTCCAACCACGTCAGGCACTCTTCCAGGACACCCCTACGTCAAGATTCCGCGGCTTCCGCGCCGGGGCGGGCCGAGTCGCAGAACCTGAAAATCCGCCGTCTCCGGCTGCTTACCGAGTCTGGCGAGTTCGCTGTGGCCGGGGCCATATCTCTCCCAATCTTCCTTCCCCATGCTTTTGAAGAGCTTGGTCAACCGCCGCTTCTCGGAGAGCGTCGGCAACATGATGGCGGATGCGCGGCACGCCGGAGGGCGCGAGGGGTGGCTGGGAACTGAGCTCACTGCACTTGGTCAATTCGCGAGCGGGAGCTGTGGTTCCGGATGGGAAGTACAGGGTGAAGTCCAACATCACCCCGATATCGACTATTAATTGGTCAGGAAACGTTGTACCCATGGATTCATTGGGTAGTGGGGGGCGAGGGGGAATCACGATGCTTTTCATTGGATTGGTACGAAAAATATTCTGGATATGATACTTTGGATCAAGGACTTTTTGGTTCTCGGTATCCATCGCAAACCATAGCGATTTCCACTGTGTAGCTCGCGAGGGGTGAAGAAAGATGTGTCGGCTTTCACAAGCCTCTTTCCTTGCGTCTGTCTGGGTTCTCCACACACAAAGCACCGCACATCCCTCTGCAGACGGTTCCAGTACTATTGGAAGCACGCAACAAGCGCTTTGGCCTTTTCGTCAAGTGTGGGAGACGTCCGTACCATGGTGGCTCCACTCATCGCTGCGCAGAAGCTGCAACAGACTGCGAGCCCTGAGTTTGCCAACTGCGCCAACTCCGCGACCCGGACCTGACACAGTTGTACTGACCAAGGCCCCGCACACACCTTCAGCGTTAATGACTCTCGGCACGAAGACCCGCCCTTTGTGATGGAGGGATGAGAATGCCGCTCTGGTTGCACAGCTGGTGGACCCAAGAGCCCTCAGGCTGAGCTACGTCCACAAGAGTGCCCTCTGCCATCGTCTTGGGCTCACGCCGGCAGAGTTCGTGCACTGCACGGATCTAACGTGCATGCACTCGAGGATGGCTCAGGGCCTTCGCATACTGGAAGTGACGCTCGCGGCTCAGTTCTGCAAACCGCGAGTGTTGGGAGCTGGGACAGTCAAAGCGACTGGCAGATTTAATTTTGGTCTGGGTGGACGTTCGGGCGCATGGATGCACACCCGGGGCCCGCCTCTCGCTGTCGCCGCTTGGTGTGCTGGCGAGCTTCGCCCGTCGTTGTGGGGCTGCGGTTCATATCACTGCCGGGGGCCGGCTCTTCGGTGGAATCGGGTGGAAAGGCCTGGATGTAAATAATCGTAGGAAGCATGATCCACTTCGTTCTTCAGTCCAAGTCGCTATGTGAGATCGAGCTCGTCGTCGTCGTCGTCATCTCCACCGATATTCAAGGCGTCCAATTCATCGTTGAGGTTCGCATCGTTAGTCCCAGCTTCGGTCTCCTTCACCTCCGACGGCGGCAGGCTGTTGTCGATGATGAGAGGCGGCGCCTCTGTCGCTGCTGCAGGACCTGCAGAGGTTAGCTGCTCCGGCAATGGCGCTTCTACCCCCTCAGACGTGAGACGATCAAGAGCCCGCAGGACGTACGGACTCAACGAAAGAATCCGCCGCTGCTTCTTGGCTTCTGCAAGTTGCTCCTCGTCGTAGCTTCTCAGGGCCACGAGCAAGTTCTCTGCAGCCTTGCACAGCTCCGAATGCAGATACTCGGTGTCCTGCAGATGACTCTCGAACAGGCTCCACGCTGCGTCGAAACCAGAGGTCGCCAGCATCAGCACCGTGCAGCTGAGGAAGTACTGGTTGAGGGTGAGGTCCTGCCCCATGGCTTTGTACATGATCTTACACCTGGGCTCAAGAGCTAAGACCTCTTGGAACTTTCCGTACTCGCAAAGGAATGCGTAGGCGTTTCGTATGCAATCCAACTGCGCAGTAGCGGGTTGGAAGCCCTCCCCGCCGCTTTCCACCACTTCCGCGGGCACCGCAACTTCGCAAGCTTCCTTCACAATGCCCACCGCTTCCTCCAAGGACTCGCCCGCCATCGCTATCGCCGCTTTCATCAGGTATGGCTCGGGCCTCTCCAGCTTCGCGGCGGTCATATGGGCGCTCATCGCGGCTTCCCGATACAGGCTCGAGGCTTCCCGGTCGTCTCCCAGGCCTTCAGCGACGCCTGCCGCCAGCGCATAGTTTCTAGCGCTGCTTCCGAAATTCTCGGCCTCCCGAAACGACTCCGCGGCCGCCAGATACGCATTCTTGGCCTCGGCGTGCTCGTCCGCAGCGCGATAGAACCTCGCCGCACGCTCGAAGTAGCTCGTGGCGGAGAAATGGTCGGGTTTCCAGCGCGTCAGACTCGTCTGCAGGAACTTCATGCCTTGCCGATACTCCTCGTCCGCTTCTTTCTTCTTGTCGGCGCGCTGAGCGGCCGACAAGCCGCTGCTGCGAAGTCCCGCGCGAGCCGGCTTGGCGGGCAGCGGCCTTACACCCGTCGGCTTCGCGGCAGGTTTCTTGGCTTTGTCAGCCGCATTCTTGGTGGCTGCTCGGGGCCCGTTGCCAGAGCGGCCACCGAGCAGCGCTGCCTTCTTGTCCGCGTAAGATGCCATGCTGCTGGCGCGGAGAGACCTCGCGAAGGCGGCAACCGAGGAGTCGTGCGGGGTTCGGGGGAAAGAAACATGGAAAAGGATAGAGAATCTCCATGCATATTGAGCTATGCTGTGGCCGTTCAACTCTACGGTTTCATCATTGTTATAAAACTGTCTGGATACTAGAATGATGTATATTTTCAAAATAGTTAAAAAGGCAAAGTTGAGGTTTCAAAAGCTACGTGTCGCGCCTCGCGACACCGAGTTGCGCGGCTCGGGGCGTCATCTTTTGTCTCTCGCGTGCGCATGGTCCCTCTCCGTCGCAGCGCGCGGAAACGTGGATCTTTGACTCGCTGCTTTTTTGACGCCCGGCAGCTTCATGGCTGAGGACGAAGATCTGGGGCTGGACGAGTTTGAAGAGCTGCTCAATGAACCGCTTCTGCCGGAGGAGGCGTCGAGCGATACCTTCCTGAAGGTACTTCGGATTCAGCCGTCACCTGACGCCGCATGGGTCTAACCAGCCGCACGCTTTCCAGTGGGTTCTTCTCAATGCCGACGAGATCAGCTACAACTCCCCGAAGGAAGCGACGGCCGCGCCTGCGGTGGCTCCGCCGACGTCCAAGCCGTCGGTGGCTCCGACTTCGCAGATGCCTCTGATGGGCATCAACGCCATGCAGCCGATGCTCCCCGTGGGTTTCGTGCCGCTAGCTCCCAGTATGCCGCAGATGTATCCGATGTTTCCGCCTGTAGGCCAGGCGCAGCAGCAGCAGCAGCCGCCGCCGCTGGGCTCGGCCGCTCCGCCACAGGAGGCTGCTCAGCAGGGGGCGGTGAAGATGGAGCGGCCGGCGGCACCGAACCGGAAGCGGCCGGCAGTAGGGGATAGTCTAGAAGAAGGCGAAGGCGGACGGGGCTCAGTATCGGGCATGCGCAAGAAGAAGAAACCGAAGATGGAAGAGTTGCAAGTGCGGCTCGCGAAAGTGAAAGCCGAGAATCGGGAACTGAAGCATCACTTGACAAACGTTGAGGAGCGCCACAGGCTCCTCGACGCCGAGAAAAAGGCGATGGAGAACCTCATCCGGAAACAGCTAGAAGCGACGCAGTGCGGCACGGGAGATCCGTCAGAGCTTGCCCGCATCATTCAGAATTTCAAGGATCTCTATGCGGACTACGGACCTCAGCGGCAGAAAGAATGCAATTTCCACATGGATCAGCTGGAGCGACTGCTGATCCCGACGCAAACAACGAAGATGAGCCTATGGACGATGGAGCAGCCCGCGTCCTTCTTTGACGATCCCAACAAGAATTCCTTGGGTGCGATTCTGAAGCGGGAGCTAGGGGTTACGTCGGAGCAGCGCGAGCGGATCTCCAGCCTGCGGGCACGAGTGCGAGAGGCTGTGAGAGACCTCCGAGCAGCAATGTCCTTCCTGCGAGACCTGCGGGGGCACATCAACCACAAGCACTCCAGCTTCGATGTGCGCATGCGCGAGCTTCAGGACATCCTCACGCCAACGCAGGCAGCGAAACTCATCCTGTGGGTCAGGAAGAATCGCCACAAGGTCAGAAACGGGCTGAACCTTACTGCAAAGGACATGTTTGGGGCAGGGATCGAGTACAGCGACGGTGATAGAGTTGCGAAGGGGGCAGATACCAACGAATCCAAAACAGCGTCTGAACCGAGCGCCGAGTCATGATATCCGCTTTACAGACGAATGACAAGAATGAGATCTTCGAAATCAGCTAGTAGCGACTAGAGCCCTACCCCTACCCCTTTTCAACTCCATTTGCCTTTCCCTTTCCCTTCTTGCTGGGCTTCGCCTTCCCTTGCTCCGACTTCGGATTCTGCACGGCGTTGGTGAGGACTGCATACAGAATCTCCCCTTTCACGATTGGAGTTCCCGACGGGATGATGTTCTCGATCGGACCCTCAAACTTGCCATCCTTCATGAACGACGCCAGTGGCTGCGGTGGGTACTGGATTTTGTCGAAGATCCGCTTGGCTCCGAGAGGGATGAAGGGTTCAAAGAAGTGGGCCAAGAACCAAACTCCCTCCACCACCGCGCGAATCACGGCGCTTCTCAAAGGTGGGTTGTCCTTCATCTTCCACGGCTCCTTGGTCGTGATGAACTGGTTCAGCAGGCGCATGCTGGAGATGGCAAGCTCCGCCACGCCAGAGAAGTTGTGCGTCTCCATCAGCACCTCGGCTTCCGCAATGAGCTCAAAGCCGAAAGGCAGGCACACGTCGATCGCCGCGCCATACTCTTCCGGCGGGATCTGGCCTCCGCATGTGGAGATGCAAAGGCTTGTCGCTCGGTTCACGAGATTGCCCAGGCTGTGGCTGAGGTCCGCGTTGTGCTTGAGAATCAAGGCAGCGATTGAGAAGTTTAGGTCCCTGCCGAACTGCGCCTCGGTGGCCATGTACCAGCGGAAGGTGTCGGCAGATATGTAGTCGAGGACGTCATGAGGGTCCACCACGTTGCCAATGCTCTTGGACATCTTTCGCCCATCTGCTCCCGAGATGAAGCCGTGGGCAAAGACCGATTTGGGCAGATCGAGGTTCGCGGACATCAGCATGCAGGGCCAAATCACCGTGTGAAACCAGATGATGTCCTTGCCGATGACATGCACGTCAGCCGGCCAGCGCGCGTTCTTACTAAGCTCGCTACCCTCCTCTTCGACTCCAGTGAGATAGTTCGTCAGTGCGTCGAACCAGACGTACATCACATGGTTGGCCTTGAAGCCCTCCGGGACGGGAATGCCCCAGTCAAAGGTGGTGCGCGAGACGCATAGATCACGCAGCGGCTCTTGCAGGCGCTCCAGAATCTCAACCCGCTTATCCTCTGGCTGGATGAATTCCGGGTGCGCTTGGATATGCTGCAGCAGGCGTTCCTGGTATCTGGACATGCGGAAGAAGTAGGATTCCTCGGCCATCTTAGTAAGCGGCAGGCCGCTCGTGGCATCAACGTAGTTGGCCGCCTTGGCGTCCGTGTCGCTCACAAAGGTCTCCTCTCGCTCGTTGTACCAACCTTCGTAGGCGTTGAGGTAGATGTCGGACTCGCCGGCGTCGCTGACGCAATCCGCACAAAGCTGCCAAAGCCGTCGACACGTCTGCATGTGGAACTCGTCGGTGGTGCGCACGTAGCGATCCTGCTTCACGCAGAGGCGCTGGTTGAGGGCCTGGAAGGCCTCCGCGTAGCGGTCGCAGATCACAATGGGCTCCACGCCTTCTTTCTCTGCCGTCTTCGCGATCTTCTGCCCATGCTCATCGCTGCCCGTCAGGAAAAACACCGATCTCCCGTAGATGCGGTGGTAGCGAGCGAGGATGTCCGCGCACAGGCCCTCGTAGGCGTGCCCCATGTGTGGGTACCCATTCGTGTAGTTGATCGCCGTCGTGATGTAGAACTTGCCCGCTTCAGCAACGCTTGGCACCGGCGGCATTCCATAGTCCACCTCTTCCGCCGGCCTCAGCTTGTGTCTCGTGTAGGTCTCGGGCGTGATTTCCGCAAAGTAGTCCGCCGCGGTGGGCTCCCTCGCCGGTTCGCTCTTCGCACTGGCAGGCGGCGTCTTGGCTTTCTGCTTCGACCTGCCTTTGGCCTTGGAACCTGAGGCGGGAGGCGCTTGAACCTCCTTCGTGGCCGGAGTGGAGAGGCCGAGGACGTCTGGGTGGGAGCCCATCAGACTGATGCGCAGCAGAGCGCTGAACTCATCCGTGAAGACCACGTCGCGGTCAAATAACACGGATTCCGCCATTGGAGGCGACTTGTGGCGCGAAGATCGCGGCGAAAGGCGCTTCGCGGATACCGAAAGCGAGCAAATACCGGGGAATGCTTTCGCGGCCACAGGAATCTCCGAAGGGCTCCAGGAGTGGGAGGCCCTCGTTGGCTTCTTCCAGTCGCTTGTGCGCAAATCGGCGCACCAGCCGGTGACAACGAGGATCAGATGAGCAGCATGAGGTGTGACAGAAGGGGGCTCACTCACAATGCTGCGAGGCGCTCGGAAGCCGGGCGCCGGATTCACCAGAGAAGCGTCAAAACTACCGTTTCGAGACTGGATCTCGCCCGGGTCCACAATCGGATCGACGTCTGGTCGGGCGCCATTCTCGTTTTCATAAGCATAGGAAGTACATCTTCGCTCACGCTTCCAAAAATGGGGCTTTTTGGGGACATCAAGCAGCCGCGCAGGCCTTGCGAGACTGGTCTGAGTCGCCCAAACGCATGCTTGCTAAACTAAAAGTCTAACCACGCAAGCTGTGACCTTGCGCACTATAAGAAGAAAAGGGGCCGCTGCTTAGTCCTCGCGGAGAAGACTCTGTGGCACCCAACGACCGTGAAAGCCGTGCGGAACGCGCTGCGGCAGCTCCACACGAGCAACGGGCTCGGACGAGAAGGTTTTCGCGTCGAAGACCAAGAACTGTGACTTCATGTCGGTGGTGTTCGTCACGAACCCGACCATGTAGCCGTCGTCCTCTCGTTTGGCCCCCTCCTTAGCTGCAAATACAAACTCTCCATGCTCGAGCTCATCCGGAAGGCGGATGCGCCCAATTTCTTTGCCTTGCTTCGAATCGACCTGCGTTGGGTTGGGTTGGATTGGATTGGATTGGGTTGGATTGGATTGGATTGGGTTGGGTTGCGGTGAGTCGAAACTCCACCCGACGCCCCAAACACAGGACAACAGCGTACCTTAAGGATGCCGTTGAAGAAGTCTCCCTGCGTCTTCACGACGTATCCGAATTGATTCGGGTGGCAGTGCAGATCCTCATTGATCACAGGGAAACCGCCGTCGACGCTCGTCACTTGCCGATTCCACTCGACTTTCCTTTTCTTGTGGTTGATCTGCCACTGCCAAAGATAGTTCGGCTCGTTCTCGACATCCTTGCCAATTTCGAAGTCCATGCTGAAGTCGCTCACCCTCTCAGCGGTCACCAGCACCCGCTCTTCGTCCACATCATAGGCGTTGAGGGTGTGAATCGAGAAAAAGATCTCTTCCGTGTCAACCCAGACGATCTCACTCGGGTCTGACGCATCCCGAGGGAAGACCCCGAACTTTGCGGTCGCAGACCGATTGAATATGAAGGCATGGCCGTCATTGACAATCATATTCTCCGGCGCAAACTTGGAAGGAGATTGACGTCAGCTCCCAGCGTCGCTTCCTGGCGGCGCTCAGAAACTGCTCCCTACCTGGCTGGAAGTCACGATGAAGATCCCACGGGTTGCTGTAGCTGCCCAGTCATGCATGAAGGTCTTCCAGGGGAGGGTGAAATTCATGGTCCGCTGGAGCGTCCCTTCCTTGCTTACTACTGAAAAAGCCGCGTCCCTGCTCTTTGACGAAAGGTCGTATCCTGCAAGGAGCCACTCCTGCGCCTTGGAGTCGTACTTGGCGTGCGCAGACACCGCGTGGAACAGGTTCCCCCCAAAGCTCTCATAGCCGACGGAGACGACCGATCCCGTGCGACTCACGCCAATCTCGAAGGGGTGATCAGACTCGACCAGCGCATAGATTCTGCGTCGGCTCTCGTCGACCCCAAACGCCTGCAAGAAGCCCGATGGAACGTCAGAGGTTGGCCTCGCGCGCAGTTCTATCACGTAGTCCATACCGTATTGGCTGGACCCGATTCGTAGTCGTCCAGGTGCGGGAGAAGCCCGAGCGACTTCTTGGCCTCGTGGACCATCATTTTGAAGAATCCCAGGCGGCCCTTGACATCGCCCAGCCCAATGTACAGCCGTTGGTGAGCAGCCGCTTCCACGGTTGCTACGCCAGTTTCGAGCTGGTGCCCCGTGTAGATCAGCGAGTTGTTGGTGATCACAACCGCGTGCACGTAGCCGTGGCCGTCGAACCAGTGTCCCACGGGGACGATCGGATTCGGTCCGTTCCGAATGAATGCGCCCTGCAGGCCCTGTAGCACTTGTCATGGTCACTGCCAACAAGAGGCTTCGCTACACCAAAAGCGCAGGATCTTACCTCCACGGCGAAGTCCGTGCTCACGAGCACGGGGCCCATGGACCCGCTCACGGGTTCGTAGGTGCCCGTCGCGAACCAGGCATTCGCTGCAGGAAAAGCGGGTGAGCAGCCGCTTGAAAGTTGCCGTCAGCAGGGCGGGACGCTTCGAAAGTCGCCGACTCACCATCTCCTGTCGGCCTCGAGATGTATTCCACGAGCACCACCAGCAAGGACAGCAGCGCCACTGCGGTGGTGAGGATGGGGCTTACTCTCGATTTCGCCATGGGCTGAGGGCGCTGGATGTGCCACTGCCGAGATGTTCTTGAACCTTTGGCGTCGCCAGGCTCCGGGGCGCTATCCTACAGGACCTTCATCGCTGTTTTCCAACGGTCGCGTACACGTCACCGAGATTGGGTTTCTCCGATTGGCATCGACCAATGATCGCATCCATCTTGAGCAGACAGAGGGCATTATTGGATGAGGACCATCTGCGCGTACTGTAATTGCTGTACAGTATCCCTAGCCTTATAGTGACGGGTCTTGTAGTATTCATAGTCCTGTAGTGACTGCTTTTGCCGGGAACGGGTTGTTCCCAGCCCTGTAGTGACCCTATTGTGACCCCCCCCCCC